>VMDO01008411.1:0-84209 GCA_007922755.1 Pedetes capensis
CATAGCGACCCTCTGTACAACAGGGGAAACACTATTGTCAGTGCTTCTCTGCTGTTCATAGGGTTTTCAATGGCAGATTGATTTTTGGGAGGGGGTTGCCAGGTCCTTCTCCCAAGCCTACAGCACCTGGTGTTCCCAGGCGGTCTCCCATCCAGGTACTAACCAGGCCCAACCCTGCTTAGCTTCCGAGATCTGACGGTATCAGATGCCACAAGGCTATGACTGCAGGTATCTGATTCATAGTGACCTTTATAGAGTTTTCAATGGTTGACTGTATCAGAATTGCTTTTAGAGTGGATGACCACATCCTTCTCTCATTTTCACAGTGCTGGGGATCAAATCCAGGGCCTCAAAGAATGCAGAGCAGCAGTCTACCAACTGAGTTAAATCTTAGCTCGTGTGTGTTTGTGTGTGTGTGTGTGTGTGTGTGTGTGTGTGTGTGTGTTTGTAAAGCTAAGCAAGGTCAGCCTGGTTAGTCCTTGGAGAGGAGACTGCTTGGGAATACCAGGTGCTGGGGCTAGAGAGAAGGACCTGGCAATATACTCTCAAAACAATCTGCCATTGAAAACTCTTTGAATAGCAGAGAGCATGTCACATTGTCAGGGAGTGTTTCGTTCTGTTATACATAGGGACCTTATGAGTTGGACCCAACTCAACAACCTCGAACAACAACAATATATGTATATGTATGTGTATACACACACACACACACACACACACACACACACACAATCATTAAAAATATGTTCTTCAGGGGCAGGGATAATGGCTCACACCTATAATGCCAGCCACTTGGGAGGCAGAGGTAGGAGCCTTGTGAGTTCTAGGACAGACATAGCCTGAGTAACTTTGTAAGACCCTGACTCAAGATAAAAAGTACAAAATTGGATGGAGGTCCATCTTATTGGTAGAGCACTTACAAAGTATGTGTGAGGTCCTAAGTTCAACCTCTAAGCAACACACACACACAGACACACACACACACACACACACACACACACACACAATAAATAAATTAATTAATTAATTAATAAACTTCTTAATCAAAATAAGGCGTGAAGGTTGGACATGGTGGTGTACATCTGTAATCCCAGAGACTTGGCAGGCAGAGGCAAAAGAATTGCAAATTTGAAAACAGATGCAGCCTGTGTAACTTAGCAAAATAAAATAATTAAAAAACAAAATAAAAAATAAAATATACATTGTGACTCTGACTCAAAATAAAAAATAAAAAATGGGCTGGTGGTGCAGTCCAGTAGCAGAGTACTTGATAAGTAAATGCAAGGCCCTGGGTTCAACTCCCAAGGACCACAAAAATAATAAATTTAAAAAAAGAATAAGGGATGAATGGTAGTTGGAGGAATAACAAAAGAATAAGTCAGAGAAATTTTAAAAACTCAAACGTTAAGAATTGTTAAAAGTTGTTAAGTTCCCAATTTCAAAAGATTTTTCTGGGGGGCAATATTCCTCCACCTACTTTCTAGGAATACTTAAAATTTCAAATATAAAACATTCACTTAAGCCTCAACCTGAACATAAAATCATACTTCAGTTTATTACTGCCAATTAAATTGAAAGAATCAAAATGCACTGAATAAGTTTTTTCTATGACCCAGATGTTGAAGTGAAAGGCATACTTTCACATAGAAAGACATTGACAACAAACTACCTTTACTGTGCTTCCCCTATGTGAGAAGAAGCCGCTAAGCCAGAGCAGCTTACTCAGCTGATGGGGCTCGAGAGCACTGCCCCATCATCCCAGGTCAACACTATTTCAATTTCACACTTACCATCTAACTAATAGAATTCTACAAGGGCTGGGTATCAAAAAAAGAATACACCACAATCTGTAAACAACTCAAACTGTAGAGGTAAGATAGCATGATGTCTAATGTGTGTGTTTTAGAGTTAGAAGTCTTAGGTTTAAATTCTTCTAAACTCCCATTAGCCCTGACTCATTGCCCACGCTATTTAAGCCTCAGGTACTCATGACAGTGCATGTCCAATGTGGGGGTGGGGTGTAGGGTATGTATGTATGAGTGCTTAGGATATATGTAAAACATCACAACATTTCAGAGCTATGCCAGGACCACATGAAATTACTGATGCCTACAAAAATGCCAGTTCCATATGGTTCATCATTAGAGTAAGTGCAAATCTTATGAAGAAACTCTCTAAACCAATAACTAGAATATATGCCAATATTTTACACAATCAACTATAAAATAGGGGAATAATATTAAAAACTCTAATCACTGACAAAAGATGCGTACTGCATACATCCAACAGTAAGGGAGACCAGTGGTCTAAATGTGAATACACACAGGGATGCCCTGGGGTATTTTCACCTTGCAGATTCCAATCCAGAAAGTGTTGGTAGGATATGAAATTCTGCCTTTCAATCCAGTTCACAGAGGATTCTGGTGCAGAAGGGCATAGAAGCCTTCACTGAGCCCAAGCCATGAGAGACACTAGTAAGAATCAAAGGGGAGGAAACAATAACCTCTTAGGATAGCTGAGGACAAACTGAAGGCATCTAGACACCTTTACTTAGCCAGAATGGAAGATTAGGCAGGAGATAGAACAAGAAGATAGGCAGGGAAAGTTAGGTCACTTGTAGTAAGTCATGGACAATGTAGGAAGAGGCTAAGTTGGTCTTTTCTGGGCAAAATGGACTCTGATACAGGGAGCAAGACCTAAGCAAACTCTGTCAGATGTACATAGAGGTTTTATGGAGGAAATAGGATTTATTTTTACAAGAGTGGGGTGGGAAATGAGGGTAGCTCATTTAAAGAAAAAAAATAGAGAAAGGGTGACAAATATATATACACCTCCTGGGATGAAAACTTTCCATTTTTCAGTATTAAGAATGCAATGTATGCTTGTGCTGATGTGATGTTGTTGCAGTTAGGTGCCATCAACTCTGGCCTGACTCATAGTGACCCTATGTGCAGCAGAATGAAACACTCCCCTATTCCATACTAAGTACACAAGCTTATTTATGTTTATGCCCATTGTTGCATACACTGTGTCAATCCATCTAGCGGAGAGTTTTCTTTTTTTGTTGTTGTTGTTGTTGACCTACCACTCTCCCAAACATGATGTCTTTCTCCAGGGATTGGTTTGTCCTGACTACATGTCCAAAATACATAAGACACAGTCTAGCCATCCTTGCTTCCAAGGAGCACTCTGCTTGCACTTCCTCTAGGACAGATCTGTTGGTTCTATTGGTAGTCCATGGTATATTCAATATTCATCTCCAGCATCATAATTCAAAAGCATCAATTCTTCTCCTGTCTCCCTTTTTCAATGTACAACTTTTATAACCATACGATACAAATGAAAATACCATGGCATGAGCCAAGTACATCATTGTCTTCAATGTGATGTCTTTACTTTTCAACACTTCAAAGAAATCTTTTGCCAAAGCTTTTCCCAATGCAATGCATCTTTTGATTTCTTCACTGCTGCTTCCACAGGTGTTGATGGTAGGATCAGATAAAGCAAAATCATGAGTAGCTTCAATTTTTTCTTCACTTATGAAGTTACATACTGACTCCATTATAAGGACTTTTGTTTTGTTGATGTTGAGTCTCAATCCATACTGAAGGCTATGTTCTTTGATCTTCATCAGTAAATGTTTCAAATATTCTTCACTTTTAGCAAGCAAAGTTGTGTCATATGCATACTGCGGTTTCCTCCAATCCTGATGCCATGCTCTTCTTCATAAAGTCCAGCTTCTCACATTATTGTTTAGCATGAAATTTGAAGAGATATGGTGAAAGGACACAGGGCTGATGCATACTTTTCTTGACTTTAAAGCATGCAGTGTTTCCTTGTTCTGTTGGAATGACAGCTTCATTGTCCATGTAAAGAACCCTCATGATGCCAATTAGGTGCTTTGGTATTCCCATTTTTCCCAATGTTATCCATAATTTGTTATGATCCACACAGTCAAATGCCTTTGTGTAGGCAATAAAGCATAGGGAGACATCTTTCTGATATTCTCTGCTTTCAGCTAATATCTACCTGACATCAGCAATGATGTCCCTGGTTCCCCACCCTCTTCTGAATCCAGCTCGATTTTCCAGCAGTTCCCTGTCTATAGACTGCTGCAGTCCCTTTTGAATGTTATTTAGTAGAGTTTTGCTTGCATGTGATATTAGTGATATTGTTTGATAGTTTCCACATTCAGGAGAATAGGCACAAAAATGGATCTTTTCTAGTCAGTTGGCCAGGGAGCTCTTTCCCAAATCTTTTGACATAATATCTACTGCTGCATCTGTTTTATGAAACATATATATTGATAATGCATCAATTCCTAGAGCCTTGTGTTTCACTAATTCCTTCAATTCACCTTCCACTTTGTCCTCAATATCATTTGTGCCTCTTCATATGCAACCTTCTGAAATGGTTGGTCATCTACCAAGTCTTTTTTTTTTTGTATAATGACTCTGTGTATTCCTTCCATCTTCTTTTGATGTTTCCTATACCAGAAAATATTTTCCTTGTAGAATCTTTCACTATTGCCATGCAATGCTTGAATTTTTTTAAATCCTTAAGCTTGAGAAAAACAGAGAATGTTCTTCCTTTTTGGTTTTCTGCCTTCAGCTCTTCATATATGTCATTAAAATATTTGACTTTTATCTTCTTGAGATGCTCCTTGAAATCTTCTGTTTATTTCCTTAACTTCATCATGTCATCCTTTTACTTTAGCTGTTTCATATTCAAGGGCAAGTTTCAGAGTCTCTTTTGACATGTAATTTCCTCTTTTCTTTTTTCTTGCCTTTTTAATAACCTTTTTCTTTCCCCATGAATGATATCTCTGATGCCATGCCATAACTCCTCTGGTCTTCTATCACTTGTGTCTAATGCATTAAAACTATTCTGGAAGTGGTGTCTGAACTCAGGTGGGATATATTCCAGGTCATACCTTGGCTCTTGTACATTTATTCTAATTTTATTCAGTTTCAGTTTGAACTTTGCATGTGAGCAGTTGATGGTCTGATCCACAATCAGCACCTGGTTTTGTTCTGACATTTGATATGGGGCTTCTATATTGTTTCTTTTCACATATTTAGTCAATTCAGTTCCTGTCTGTTCCATCTGGTGAAGACCATGTGGATAGTTGCTGTTTTTGTTGGTGAAAAATGTATTTTTTATGAGAAGGTCATTGGTCTGACAAAACTCTACCATTTGATTTCCAGTAATGTTTCTGTCACCAAGGCCATGTTTTCTGATGACTGAGCCTTGTTCTTTGTTTCCAACTTTTGCATTCCAGTCACCAGTAATTATTATTAGTATGTTCTGATTGCATGTTTGTTCTATTTCAGATTACAGAAGCTGGTAGAAATCTTCCCTGTCTTCATTTGTTGCCTTAGTGGTGGGTGTGTAAAGTTGAATAATAGTCATATTAATCAGCCTTCTTTATAGGTGTATGGATATTATTCTATCACTGACAGCATTGTATTTTAGGATATTTCTTGAGATGTCTTTTTTGACAAAGAATGCAACCCCATTTCTCTTTAATTTTTCATTTCCAAAAGAGTAGACCATATGATTATCTGATTCAAAATGGCCCGTGTCAGTTCATTTTAGCTCACTGATGCCTACAATGTCAATATTTATCTGCTCCATTTCACTTTTGATGATTTCTAATTTCCTAGATTCATACTAGGTATATTCCACTTTCCAATTATTAATGGATATTTGCAATTGTTTCTCCTCATTTTGAGTTGTGTTTCATCAGCAAATGGAGGTCCCTGGGACTTTACTCCATTTCCATCATCAAGGTAGACTCTACCTTGAGCAGGCAAATCTTCCCCAGTAGTCTTTTGAGTGCCTTCCAACCTGGAGGGCTTATTTTCTGGCACTATATCTGACAGTGTTTCTCTGCTATTCATAGGGATTTCAATGGCTAGTTGTTTTAGGAGTGGTTGCCAGGTCCTATTTCCTAGTCCTTCTTGGTCTGGAAACTCAACTGAAACCTGTCCATCATGGATGACCCTGCTGTTATCTGAGATACCAGTGGCTATCTTTTGGCCTCATTATAACACTAAAGTACCCATGGAACCATCAACTGACAGACATTTGGGGGGGGTTCTTATGTGATAGTAGAAATATATTCAACTATGTCATACTATATTCCATTCAACTTCACATAATAATACATAGATAACATCTCTTAAAATGTGTATACATTTTTGGCACCCTGTTTTATACACACACACACACACACACACACACACACACACACACACACACACACATATATATATATATATATATATATATTTGTTGCTATTCTTATTGTTAGGTGCTGTCAGGTTGGTATCTGACTCATAGCAACCCAACATACAACAGGTGAAGCACACTATTGTCAGTGCTTCTCTGCTGTTCATAGGACTTTCAATGGCACATTGACTTTTGGGAGGGGGTTGCCGGGTATTGTGTATATATATGTATATATATATATATATATATATATATATATATATATATATATAGCCAAAATACAGTGATAAAAGAATCCCACCTTTTAGTAGCAATAAAATATCATGACTACCACAATACCAAGATCACTGGACAAAAGGAGTAATGTAATGGGCAGGTAGTTTAAGTAGACCAATGGCAGCAGTTTTAATTCTCATTGGGAATTATATCTTACTTTTGCAAATTTTACTTGCCACATGGATATGTGAACACAGATCTAAGTAAAGTTTATTCAGTTTTCAGCTGCAATTATATGCTTCATGGCCTACAGAGCTACTCTGCCTCAGCCTGGGCTTCATATTTTATAAATGATATTTTCCTCAGCTTGGTAATCTGGACAAAAGTTTAGCTCATTTGGTAGAGTGCTTCTCTGAGCTCTCTGTGGCCCTGAGTTCAATCCCCAGCACTGCAAAAATGGGAGAATGACCCAGCAGCCCATTCCCAAAACAATCCCTAAAAAATCAGCCATCAAAAACCCTATATATAGCAGAGAAACACTGACATAGTGCTGGGAATGGCACAGTGATGGAGAGTGTTTTTCTCTCCTGTACATAGGGTAGCTATCAATCACCCATGGACTCCAAGTCACCTAACAACAACAAGAAGCTTGGGAATAAAATTTTTTTTCAGTGTGAGAAAGTATTTCCATCAAAATACTATCATTTGATTTCACTTGAAGGTTTTTCTTCAATGACGGGTGAAAAGGTAAATTTAAAGCTATTGTGTCTAGTTTGAGAGGAACCTGGGAATATCAGGTGAGCTGGTTGACCACATAAGTCTCTTTCCTCCCATGAGCAACCTTGGGGCACAATGCTCCTGACAGTCTCTCAGGAACTTAGAGAATTCAGATACTGAATTTGGAATGATAAAGTATTCTTAGCAGATGTTTTTAGAATAGGACCTTATCAAACAAAGATATCAATTTTTAAAGAGCTATCTTATATTTCAGCTCTTACACATCTGTCAGTTTCTCAGACTTTCAAAGACAATCCTTTCCAGTGAAGCTCTGGTCAACCTAAGGTTGCTAGGAGATGTAGGCATGAATTGGGACAGTTAAAGTGATTTGCTTTTAGTCCCTCCTCATTTCTGGTAACATTACCTAGGGGAATGAAGGGTTGATGCAGTCAGATTTTTTGGCATACCTGACTTGCTATTGATAAGTAGGACAGGAAGGATACACAGTCTGCTTAAAAGACCAACAAACAAGGATAGTATCTGGGCATATATATCATGTCAGATCTTTTTTACTTCTGGGCTCTCCTTGTGAATAACTGCCTCTCAAAACATGGGTTATTCACTCTACTTCTAATATCTCTATGCTATTGTACAATGAGAGACTGGGGTTTAGCTCAGTTGGTAGAGTGACACTCTGCACTCTCTGAGGCCCTGGGCTCAATCCCTACCAGTGAAAAAATGGGAGAAGGACTTGGCAATCTGATGCCAAATTCTGAAGCAATTCTGAAAGAATCAGCCATTGAAAATCCTATGAATAGCAGAGAAGCACCAACATAGTGCTGGACATGGCACAGTGTTGGGGAATGTCTCATCTGTCCTACTTAGGCTCACTACTAGTCTGACATGACTCCACGGCACCTAACAACAACAACAACATTTTAAGATGAAGCTTGAAAAATTCCTTCAGTAGATATTCAGTGAGAGTCTATCATATGCTAGTCCTAAAATAGATGCTGAGTATTCGTGGAGATTTGACATCAAAGTCACAAAAATATTGCAGTCTGATGGGAGACTCTGGTAGAGAACAGAAAATTCTAAGGCAATCTGACAAGAGCAATGGTGAAGCTACCTACAGTGTGTTCTATGGGCACTGTAAAATAAAGAACTATGCACACATGGACAGCTCAGTAAGAACATCCAAGAGGTGGGGAAATGGAAGTCAACTCAGGCTAGAGTAAAAGGAACAAGGAAGAAAGTTCATAAAGTGTAGCAAGATGTATGTAGTGACAAGAATATGCAAAGCTTATAAGCCATGGCAAAATGTTGAAATGCATTCAAAGGTATGGGGGTTTATTGAAAAGATTTAGGTAGAAGAGTCAGTGAATTCCCTCATAAACTTCAGATCAAATCTAGTCAGAATCAATTGCATCTGTCTAAAGGAGACAATGTGAACACCTGATTTAGAAGTAGGGGCCATGACACTGATAAGAAGTAGATATATTCTGTGTAAACTCGGGGATGAGGAGCTAAAACAAGTGGGATCAGGTATCAAATTGCACATGGAAAACAGAAAACATTGAACAATAAAAATAGAGTATCTCAAATACAGCTCAGGATACTGGGATGATGAAGGTGTCACTAATATGTGGGAAAATAAATGATGATAAAGAACTCGGTGTTTTGCATATTAAAGTCAGAGATGGCTCAAAATCATCCATGTGAAAAATATACAGTTGATGCTCGTTACTCACAGCCCTATTTTGCATCAAGTTGCCATGAATACTGAATTCGTGAATACTGAACCATTGTTCCTAAGGGAAATACAGGGAGAAATATAAGGAAAACTAGGGAAAATGCAGAGCTAGGCACCTGCCAGCTGCTGGTCACAATTTTGTCAAATGATCAGTCAACAGTTTTTTAGGTGCACTTCTATTTAAAGAACTATTTAAAACATGACACAGACTTCTTGTACTTGTTAGGTGCTGATGAGTTGGGTCCAACTCATAGTGACCCTCATAGAGTTTTCTATGGCTGATCTTTTTGGGAATGGATTGTCACATCCTTCTCCCATTTTTTCGGTGCTGGGAATCATACCCAGGTCCTCAGAAAGTGCAGAGAAGCACTCTACCAACTGAGCTAAACCTAATCCCTCTGTTAGAAACAGCAAAAAATGAAGGCTATGGAAGTTGGGAAGGGAAGGAGAAACAATGTAAAGGGATCAAGTGGGAGAGGATCCTCTCAATGTAAATATTGCAACTTCATGAGTACATGGGAAAAATACAGGAATATAACCCATATATGCATGCAAGTATTACTACACATTAGTCAAGTTTCCAAAAACTTCATAAGTTGATAGAAGTGTAACCAAAAGTTATATAATTGTTGCATAATGGAAAAAGCAAATGCTGTATTACTCTATTCCCCACTATCATTTACCAATAATGGAAAAAAAGCAACACCAAAAAATACTTTAGCATTATACTTGGGGGGCATTTTTAACAGTGAACCCACAGATTAAAAAAAAAACATAAAAATGTGAGAATCATGATATCAAGATGAAATAAAATAGAACATTGTCTTGCTCATCCACTTCAAGAAATGTGCAAGTTGGGCGAAAATTGCATTCCACTACTCTGCATATGTCTGCAAATGAACACAGAATTGTCACCAAGTATTAGAAATAAATAATAACCAGTATGAGAACTTACAAATATTGAATCTATGAAGAATGAGAATCTGCTGTATCCAAGTCTACAGCTCAGAGAAGTCTGGGAAGAAGATACATCTTTGGGAGTCATCAGGAAAATGATGGTTTTTCTAAGACTGAAAATAAAGATCACCTAGAAAAACTAGAGGTGAGAAGGCCCAATATTGAAGTCTGAGGTTTACCCTTTAGCTTGAGGAAATGCCATCATTTGGAAGCAGATGGGGGACAGAAGGCAGAGAAAACAAAGAATGATGAGAAAGAGATAGAAGAAAGAACAGGGAATCAAGGCAGCTGAGAAAAGAGAGCAGTGTGCAATGGAGAGAGCATCCCTCTCCCAAGGGCTGAATGCAAAGTCAAAAAATGAACCAAGAATCAAATCCTTTGGATTTAGTGGAAAGAATGAGGTTGGTGTCCTTGACAGGAGCACTTTCAGTGGGTGGTAGGGGGAAGAGTTTGTACTGAGTTGAAACAGTAAATGGTAGGTGAGGAAATTGAAACTGTGAGTTTAAAGAGCCATCGCAACATGTTGTGTTACAAGGAAGAGGAGCAAAGGGCATCTGGAAAGTCAGGGGCAATGGCAGTTTAGGTTTGAGCTAGAATCAATAGCTTCTTAGAATAATGATTAATTCATTTAACAGGCACTTACTTTTTTAACTTTTTATTAGTAATTTTTAATGTACAATTTAATGGGTCTCATTATGACATTTCCATGCATGAGTTTCATTGTACATTGCTCACGTTAACTTCCCCCTCACCCTTTCATGACCACCTCCCCACAAAATATCTTTCTACTTGCTTGTCTTTTTTGTGAATGTAACTATCTATGTACATCCCAATTTTGCCATAAGAGCAACATATGTGATATTGTTTTCTTTTCTCCCATTACCCTTTCTTCTTACCCCCTCCCCCTTTCTTGGAAAATATTAAAACATAAAAGTCTCAGGGAAAATGAAATGTGATAAGATTTGGAAAGAAAAAAAGAAAAATTTTCACGATCCAGGTACTTGTCAGCTAAGGCAGAGAGACCATGGGAGAGTGAAAATGTCCTAATAGGAGGTGACAACTGCACCCAAGCCTAGCTCTGTGACTTGCTGGCTGTGTGACCTTGTGGAAGGTGCTCACACTTCATGAACTGCAGTTTTTTTGTTCCAGCTAAGGACCTCTCCAAGTTTAGAGGTTATGGAGCATATATGGGAGAGTGCTTTGAAATGGTCATGTTAATCAAATGGAAGTTATCAGCTATAAAAAATCTAACTGCTCAATTTCTAATTTTGCATTTTTCTTACACTTAATATGTATTCCACCTGGTATAATTTAGAGTAACACAGAAAAGAAATGAAAAACTTGAGTGCAGATTAAGACTTTGCATTTTAATCTCATGCTTGCCAATTATGCACTGTAGACCTTTGCAGAGTTATCAAGCCCCCTTAAAAACAAATTCCTCAGCATAAACTAAGAATAATAACATTTACTGAAGTAAATTTTATGGATGGTTTATAATTTATAACCAGTATAGATGTTTCTAGCAAGAAAACAGGCACGTGGGACTGGATTAAATATCCTCGCTGTTACTAAGAAGGAAGTTGGATACTCATAGCCTTCAGTCACCTATGTGAGATACTGCTTGTACCTCAGTAAATTAGTGATCTGCTGAAGAACTGACAACAAAAAAATGTAAAGGAATCAACATTTCTTTGGTGAATGTCTTTAGCCTTCCTCATAAGAATTGTTTTAAACATCATATTTCATTCTTTCATTTTACATAAAAATTTTATAAAAGAGTAATTTCCCTCATTTGACATAAGAGAAAACTAATATTTGAAGAAGTTAATTACTTTATTCATATACACAAAGCTACCAAATGGAAGAACAAAGAGAATAATTCAAGTCAGTTTAGCATCAATGGTATGGGCTTTTTTAAAAATATGCCTCACCTATTTTCTTAATAAGCCTGCAGCCATAGCCCTGTGGAATCTGATCCCATCAGATCTTGGAAGCTAAGCAGGGTCGGGCCTGGTTAGTACCTGGATGGGAGACCACATGGTAACACCAGGTGCTGTAGGCTTGGGAGAAGGACCTGGCAACCCCCTCCCAAAAATCAATCTGCCATTGAAAACCCTATGAACAGCAGAGAAGCACTGACAATAGTGTTTCCCCTGTTGTACAGAGGGTCGCTATGAGTTGGATACCGACTCGACGGCACCTAACAACAACAACAATTTTCTTAATAGAAAGGGTCTTCCATATTTATCCTGTATTATTCTAAACAGTGCATAGTGGGAAACAAAAAATAATTCCAAATTGTAAGTACTACCCACAATGCCAGGTGATCTATCCAATAATACTAAAGTATTACTCATTAATGCACTCAACAACTAATTACTAGAAATCTGTGTCTATTAGGACTCAATTTGGTTGTTATAGAAAAGCTAACAAATAATGGCTCAAATAATTGAAGGGTTTGTTCTTCAAAAGCACTGGCAAAACCTGAATTGAGGAGTCCAGAACATGGGTTGCAGGTCTGTCACGTCCTAGATTATGTTTCTTGATCGCTAGCTCCTGATTACAGGATAGCTGTTAGAGTTCCATATTTTTCTTTTAAAGCACAAATGATTTCTGTTTCTCAGAATGTCAGAGTAGCAACGAGAAGATGAATTTTTGGAATGAGAACAAATAGAAAAACAATGTTTTAAAAATAACTGCCCTTTGAGAATGGATTTTGAGGAACAGAAAAATTGTGATAATAGTACAGAAAGTTCCCAAACACTATTTATCTAGTTTCCCTTATTATTAACCTCTTACATTTGTTAGAATGCTGTGTTTGTTAGAATTAATGCACCAGTAATAATAATGTTGTTGTTGATTGGTGCTGTGGAGTCAGGTACGACTCATAGTGACTGTCTTGGGGTTATCAATGGCTGATTGTTTCTGGGGAGCATTGCCACATCCTTCTCTCATTTTTGTGGTGATGAGGATAGAACCCAGGTCCTCAGAGAATGCACAGCAGTGCTCTACCAATTGAGCTAAACTGCAGCCCAGTAATAATATCACTATAGGTATAGTGTTATTTTTCCCTTTACTAATAAATGTTGGGGTACAGAGTATAAGACTTTTGCTATTTCCATTGTGCAAATAATACCTCACTTTTGGTTACACTTTCATCAACTTATATAATTTATGGATGCCTTTGATTAGCATGTAGTAAAAATTGTATGAAATTATAGGTTATATTCCCCTATTTTTCCCATATATTTGTATAGTGTTGTCATATAATTTGAGATTATCCTTTCTCTCTTTAAACCCCCACATTATTTCCCTTCTGCTTCCTCCCTTCCACAAACTTTGCTTCCACATGCTAGTCCTATCCCCTCTTCTTTCTATTCATCTTCTTAGATGAGCCTAATTGTTCATTGTTATATATCTATATATGTATTGCCTGAAGCCATAGCACTGTGGCATCCAACATCATGAGATCTTGGAAGCTAAGCAGGGTCTGACCTGGTTAGTACCTGGATGAAAGACTGCCTGGGAACCCCCAATAGTGTAGTCTTGGGAGAAGGACCTGGCAACTCACTCCCAGAAATCAATCCATCATTAAGAACCCTGTGAATAGCTGAAAAGCACTGACAATAGTGTCTTACCTGTTGTACATAGGGTCACTATGAGTCAGTTACCAACTAGACTTCACCTAACAATAACAACATAATTTTTTAAATTTTTTTCTTCCTCTAACTTAGATTTAGCTCCCAGATGTGAGTGATAACATATAGTATTTCTTCTTTTGGGCCTGAGTTCATTTGCTTAAAATGATATTCTCCCGTTCCATCCATTTTGCTGCAAATGACATTATTTCATTCTTTTTCATTACTGAATAATATTCTGTTATGCATATAGGTCACAATTTTTATCTATGTTTCTCTTGATTCTTTCTCTTGGTTGGTTCCATACCCATGCAATTGTGAAGAGTGCTGCATTAAATATAGAAATGCAGGTGTCCCTATAGTATAATGACTTTTCATCCCTTGAGTATATTCCCAGAAGTGATATAGCTGTGTTGTATGGCAATTCTATTCTTAGTTTTCTAAGAATATTGATTTCCAAAGTGGCTTAACTAATTTATAGTCACACTAGCAGTATAAAAAGACTCACCAACATTTGCTATTTTTTTTTATCTTAGCCATTCTTACTGGAATGAGAGGAAATAACAGTGTTGTTTTGATTTGCATTTCCTTAATGACTAGGGATATTCAGCATTTTTTGATGAGTTTCTTGGCCCTTCAAACTTCTTCCTTTAAAAATTGTTCATTTCCTTTGCCCTCCTATGTATTGGGTTATTTGTTGTCTTGGTATTTTCTTTCTTAAGTTCTTTGTATATTCTTAAAATCAATCCTCTGTCATATTTGTAGGATGCAAAGATTTTCTCCCATTCAGTGCATGCTCCTTTAACTCTATTGTTTGTTTCCTTTGTTGTGCAGGAGTTTTTAATTCCATGTAATCATATTTATTAATTCTTGGTGCTGTTTCCTGGGCAATTGGAGTCTTGTTAAGTTAATATTTTCCTATGCCTATGTATTGGAGTAAGTTTCCTAACTTTTCTTCTAGTAGTTTTACAGTTTCTGGTTTTATATTTAAGTCTCTTATCCATTTTAAATTGACTGTCATGTAAATTGAGACATATAGGTCTATTTTCAATATTCTCCAAATGGATATCCAATTTTTCCAGGACTGTTTGTTGAAGGGCCTCTTTTCTCTATTGAACATCTTTAGCCCCTTTGTCAAAAATTAGGTGGCTGTAGTTGTGTGGGTGTATCTCTGGGTCCTTGATTCTGTTCCATTGGTTGTCAAGTCTATTTCTTTGCCAGCACCAAGCTTTTTTTGCCACTATAGCCCTGCAGTATAGTTTGAAATTAGGTATAGTGATCATGTTACACTGTTTTTGTAGCTTAAGATTGCTTGTTATTGTTGTTAGGTGTTGTTGAGTTGGTATCCAACTCATAGCAACTCTATGTCCAACAGGTGAAACACCATTGTTAGTGCTTCTCTGCTATTCATAGGGTTTTCATCAGTAGATTGATTTTTGGGAGTGGGTTGTTGAGTCCTTCTTGCATAAGATTGTTTGGGCTATGAGTTCCTTTGTGCTTCCAAATGAATTTTAGGATTATTTTTCTATTTCTGCAAAATCCATTATTGGTATTTTAATAGGGATTGCATTAAATCTGTAAATGATTTTTGGTAGTATAACAATCTTTACAATATTGATTCTCCCAACCTATGAGCAAATGAGGTCCTTCCATCTTCTAGTAGCCTCTAAAATTTCCTTCTTTAACATTTTGAAGTTTTCCTTGTAGAGATATTCAGGGTCTTTGGTTAGATTAATAGTTAAATATTTAATTTGTTGGTAAGCTATAGTGAATGGGATTGTTTTCTTAATTTCTTTCTTTTCCTGTTCTCTACTCGTGTAAAGAAAGTGTATTTATTTTTGCATGTTAATCTTGTATCCTGGTGCTTTGCTTAAGAATTAATTAGCTCTAAGAATTTTCTAGAGGAATTTTTGGTGTTTTAGGTAAACGATCATATAGTCTTTGAATAAGGATAATTTGACCTCTTTTTGTCTATCTATATCCATTTGGTTTCTTTCTCTTGCCTGATTCCTCTGGATATGTCTTTAATCACAAATTCAATAAGAGAGGAGAAAATGGGCATCTCTGTCTTGTTCCTGATCTTAGAGGATATAGTTCCAATTTTTCCTCATTTAATATGGTATTGGTTGTGTGTTTGTCATAGACAGCCTTTATGATGTTGAGGTATTTCCTTGTTATGCTCACTTTTTCCAGGACTTTTATCATGAAAAGGATGCTTTTTCAAAGGCCTTCTCAGCATCAATTGAGATGATCATGTGATTTCTGTCTGCAAATTGCTTGACATGATGAATTACAGTGATTGATTTTTGTATGTTAAACCAGCCTTGCATCTGTGGAATGAAGTGCACTTGATCGTAGTGTATGATCATTTTTTTGTGTTGCTGAATTCAGTTTGCCAGGATTTTACTGAGGATTTTTGCATCAATATTCATCAGGGAAATTGGTGTATAGTTCTCTTTCTATTAAGTGTCCTTCCCTGGTTTTGGTAATAGGGTGATACTGGCTTCATAGAATTAGTTTGGAAGTGTCCCTTCCTTTTCTACTTTATGCATTATTTATTATGAATTAGACTTTACATGGCTTCATATTTCCTTGATTTTTCCCTAATGTCTTGTTTCTGTGTCCAGGATATCTCTTTATATCTCCTCATTATTTTAGGGTTATCTTGGCTGTGACAGTTTCTCAAAATTGAGAAGGTTGGTGAGTACTAGCCAGATCTTTTATAGAATGTTCCACAGTTGATATTTGACTAAGGTCTTTCTCATGATTAGACTATGTTTTTGGACTTTGGGAGGAAGATAACAGAAGGGAAGGACCATTATAATGACAGTCTATCAAACTGCATATTTTCATCGAGAAGTCAAAGCTGACTCTCACCTTGATTCCCTGGCTAAAGAACTGTCTGTCATGTGTGCTGGCAGGAATGTGTCACCTCCTTCAGGACAAGGTAGCTAAATAAATTATTTGGAAGTCCTCAGATGTGGGAATTACCCCTTGCTTTAACTTATATATTAGATGTTTATTTATATCAGTATGGATTTATGGATATTTACTTTGTATTTGAAGTTTGAATGAGGTATCACTTTTTGTCACTTAAGTTTTTTTCATGGTTAACTGGAAATGATTTTTGATAAACCATTCTAGTCAAAGAAGAAAAATAATTGCTAAATGTCCATACGATTAGAACAACATGATCAACATATTTCTCTAATAGGTATTTGTAGGAGTTTGTACCCAGTAGTTAGAGTATAAGGAATTTTCAAGAGTATATAAAACATTAGCCAAACTTATTCTACAAAATGAGTGATAAGGCAAGTGTCAATAATTTCAAGAAATTGAAATAATCCAGTGTACATTTCCTGACAGCAATTTGAAATTAAACTGGAAACAAAAAGGTAACAATTACTAATCACTTTTAAATTAACAAAATTATTTGTACATAAACAATAATTTGTAAAAGAAACGATCTGATCCTTATGTGTGGCTTTTACACAGTGACTTTCTGCCAAAGAATTAAATCAGGAAAGGGCACATGGAGAAATTATTCAGTAGAAAAACTTGAATCATACTACTTCAGCCAGGTGCTTGAAGTCAATCTCCACAGTCATAAATCATGTTAATAGCATATACTTCTGACAGGATATGGTGAAAATGACATTTTAACTCTATGATCTTTGCCCCCCAAACTCCCATCTCCACTTTAATTGTGAGAAACATATCAGAAAATTTCCAAGAGATAGTTATCCTACAAAATATATCTGACCAGGACACCTCAAAACCATCAAGGTCACCCCACACAATGAAAGTCTCAGGAACTGTCTCAGCTAAAGAAGCATAGAGACACAATGATTTAATGGCATGTGGTAGCCTGGATGAGATTCTGGTACAAAACTAAGGAAATATGAAAAAAAGTGTAGACTTAACAATGGAGCATCAATATTAATTCAATTGTAAAAAATGTACCATAATAATGGAAGACATTAGTAGGGATGCTGTGTGTATAGGATTATTGGGATATATGGGGAACCTGTGCACTATCTCTTTGATTTTTCTTTACATTTAAAACTATTGTAAGAAATAAAGTCAATTTTTATAAAATATATTAAGTGGAAATTAGCAAAGATTTTACTACATAATAATTGACTTATACCAAAATTAATCAGATAAAGAAAAATTTATGTTAATGGAAATTTCTAGCCTTAAATATTCATATCACAAAAATTCTACAAATGAGGTATGTATCTGAAGATGATAAAAAAATTACACCCAAAAAGAGAATAAAAAGAATTATGAAGCAGATTGAATATAAAACATCTATTCAATAGGGAAATCAACAGTCTCACATCCTAGCCCTTTAAATACTCTAATATAGTGATAGACATAATGTAAGAATGATAAGCATATTTTGAGAGAAATCATAAATTAAATCAAGGATAAAGTGAAACATCAAAACAGATACTTAAGATTAAAACCATGAAACCGTACTATAAAAAGAAATCTTTCTGATGAAAGTGGAAATTTACATAATCTGAATAAATTACTTGAAATATCACTCACTAAATTTGATAAAAGAAGAAGTGAATATTCTGAAGTGATTAAATAAATTTAATTTTATTTAAAGTAGCAAACCATTCCTTAAAGAGAAAATATCTTACCAGAATATTTAGGGAAGAATTAACATAAAAATTTCATAAATTTTCCCCAAAATATGTTGCCAAAAATATTATCTGTAGTAAGAAAATGTCTAGTATTGTGTCCCTAAACCTCAAGGCCCCCAGCCTTTTATTCCCAATATCTGTGATTATAATGACCTATCACTCTTGTAGTTACACTAGTTACATGAAGCCACTCTTCAGGAAAAAATGAATATCTAACTAAGCCTAATCTACTTAAAAACAGATTAAGTTTTTCTGACTTGTAAAAGAAAAATAGGATAGAAGAAGGTTGGAGGAGAAAGTAGAATGGAAAGTCAGAGAGAGAAGATGTGTGAGAAGGACTGGATTTCAGGTGGGGCAAGTGATAAAGAATGGAATGGAGGGGGCTTGTGGTCTTCCAGACTTGAGACAGAAGCCCCTGATGGAAGCTAGGAAATGTGGACCTCAATCTCACATCCTTCAACAGTGTTAATGAGTGAAAAAGTAGATTCTTCCCCCAGATTTGAAAGAAGAACACTGCCAACACTTTAATTTTGGCATTGTGAGATCCTAAGCAGAAAATGCAATAGTATTTTGTTCAGACTCTTGGCCCATACAAACCATGCTGCAATACATTTATGTTGTTTTAACCCATCAAAATTGTGAAGGGGGGAGGGGGGAAACATAGGGGAGGGTAAGGGGTAACCTATATGAATAATGTTTATCAAATTGCGTATATGAAAATTGTCACAATGAAAAGCATGTCAAAATGAATCACAGTATGGTGTACATTAAAATTTTCTAATTAAAAAAATTGTGGTAATTTGTTATGAAGATGCCCCAAAGTAATAAATCACACAGCTCATCCCTTCATATTAACCTAATCTCAAAATTTGATGAAGACCTTACAAGAAAAGAAAGAAAATTCTGTGTCCATAGAAGCAAAAATCCAAAGCAAAATACAACAAAGCCAATTTTGAGAATGTTGAAATTGACCATATTATCATATATCATGACAAAATTAGATTTATTCCTGGATGTGCCATTCATTCATTAAGCAATCAACTGAATCAACATTTTAACATAATATAGAACAAAAATGAAGTGATAATTCTGAGAGATGCCTGTTATCATAGCTTCTACTCAACATTTAACTGACGATTCTAATTATCCAATAAGCCAACAGCATTAAATAGTGACATAAAGAATGTAACAAAAGAAATGATAGGTGATTCCTTCTTGGATGATATAATTATGCATATTGTTATTAGCTGCCATCAAGTTTGATCTGACTTGCAGCAACCCTAAGAACAGCAAGACAAAACACTACCCAACACTGTGCCATACACAAGGTCTTTTTATGTTTGGGCACATTGTTGCAATCACTATGTTTCTTCTCATTTTGACTCTTGCTACATCAGCAACTAGAGACCCCAGGGGCTTTACTTCATTCCCATCGTTAAGGTAACTCTACTTTGAGGAGGCAACTCTTCTCCAGGCATTTATCGAATGCTTCCAGCCAGATGGGAGACTCATTCTCTGATGCTATATTTGACAGTGCTTCTCTGCTATTCGTGGGCTGGGATTTAGCTCAGTGGGTAGAGCGCTGCGCTGCAGTCTCTGAGGTCCTGAGTTCAATTCCCAGCACCGCAAAAATGGGAGAAGGGCCTGGCA
Organism: Pedetes capensis; assembly: GCA_007922755.1. Classification (NCBI taxonomy): domain Eukaryota; kingdom Metazoa; phylum Chordata; class Mammalia; order Rodentia; family Pedetidae; genus Pedetes; species Pedetes capensis. The sequence continues at coordinate 19,824 of VMDO01008411.1, forward strand.
ATCCACTCCCAAGGCAATCCCGAAACAGTCAGCCATTGAAAACCCTATGAGGGTCGCTATGAGTCGGATACCGACTCAATGGCACCTAACAACAACAACAACATCTCTGCTATTCATAGGGATTTCAGTGGCTGATTGCTTCTGCAGTGGGCTTCTGGATCCTTCTCCCTAGTCTGTCTTAGTCTGGAAGCTCAGCTGAAACCTGTCCACAATGAGTGGCCCTGCTGGTATCTGAGATACAGGTGAAATAACTTTCAGCATTGCAACAACTAGCAAGCCTCCACAGCACAACATGCTGATAGGTATTGGGGGGATAATATATAGATAATTGAAAATGTCTGTTTTGTAAATTACAATGAATAAATTTAGCAAGATTGCTGAACATAAAAATCAACATGTAAAATCCCATTACCTTTCCATATACCAAAAGCAAAATAATAGAAAATAAAATTTAAACTGAGATAACATTTACTTATGTTAATGTCAATAACATGTAAGACTATTACATACCAGAGAACAGATTAAGGAGATTGTGGAAGACCTCAATATAGAGTAAATTTGACATATTCTAAGGGACACATGTATTTGAATTCTACTGGTGAATTCAAAGATTCATCATTGTACCAATGTCACACCTCAAATTGATCTATATGTATGCATATAAATACTATGTAATAGAATATGTTCACATTACATATGAGATAGAGTCTACTATGATAAATAGGCATATAGTATGATATGCTATATACCTATATATTATCCTACAATCAGAGTTTCAGTACAATAAACCACAGTTTGAACAAACACTATTATTATAATCTTTTATCCACCAGATGATTTGATGGACAATATCGACTTTTCAAACCTTGACTAGCTATTTTTAAAATACTGACATTACAAAGTTAGACCACAAGGAAAAGTACTCAAAATCCAAAAGAATTAGATAATACAATGGTTTTTTTGCACCAGTTATGTGTATTTTTTCAAAACGTTAGTCTGAGAAGGAATCCAGTTCATTTCTTGGTAATCATTTGAATATTTGGGGTCAAGGAGCAGAAAAGATAAATAGGTCAAGAAATAAGTTGCATTTGGAAAGTCGGTTGAATATGCCCTTAGTGACCTGATTCTCTCAAGGGAGTAATGGGCCGAAGGTTTGGAATAGATATCCTTGAGAACAGTGCAACTATTCTAAGGTGAAATATAATTTTAAGGAAAAATCAAGTGTATGGCAATATCACCACAATATATTCAAGTGGCATTTTCCTTTTTGCTGAAAAAAAATTGAGTCAATAGCATATTAGAAAGTAATAAAATATATGCTTAATACATGAGTTAAAAATTAAGCATGTATGAATTTTATGGCCTTCTTTGAAAAGGTCATTTATCAAGATGGTACTAGAAAATAGAATAGACAAATTACTGAAACTGTTGTAAAATATGGGGGTTCATTTTACACAGATTTCTTTTTTGGAAATATGCTTACATATTTGATAGCTCAGTCTCTCTCTCTCTCTCTCTCTCTCTCTCTCTCTCTTTCTTCCTCTCTCTCTCTTTCTCTCTCTCTCTCTTTCTCTCTCTGTTTCTCTCTCACACAAACACACCCAATGAATATATTTTCACATTTGAGATCATCTTCCTAGGAATTCACCTGAATGCATCATCTTTTCCTAGAGTATGTTTGAATTCACAGGTGAAGGAAGAATGTGGCAAGCTCTGATAAAGAATGTTGATTAACCCATGAAGAATGGCCTTATCAATTTCTACTGCATTGTAATAGTCTGTCAATGTCAAAATCTCCCAATACTTTGCACATGCCCCAAAATAAGTTTAAATGAAAAAAAAATAAGTAAAACAAATGGCTCATGGAAAATCTTGTGAAGGAGGAAATACAATCAGGTAACCATCATGTGTGATCTACAAACCAAAGAAAGAACATATTTAATACAAAGCAAAACAAAAACACTTATCAGTGAAGCAGCATTCCATGTGTAAATGGAAATGTGGTATAATTTATTATGCATTTTTAGTTTTGTTATGTAAAATTATAACTGACATATGGGAAAGCTTTGAATACTATGATGATGTTTCTGTTATGGGCCTCAATTTTAACTCTCTTCTAGTTCTAACAGTCTGATTGTTGATTCTGTTGGATGATTTAGTAGTCAACAGTAGCATCTTATAACTTTTAACTTGATTTTCAATATATAGGTCTGTTTCTTTATACAAACAGACACACATACAAACACACACACTCTTACTTCCTTTCATGTTCTTTCTAGGACTTGCAAAATATGTTGAATCAAAGAAGTAATAATAGGCACCATTACCTTTTTCCTCATATAATTAGAAGAATACTTCTAATATTTCATCACCTACAGTGTATCTTCATATGGACACAATTTAACAGGTCAAAAAGAAGATTAATTTTTTATTTGCCACAAATATTGAGTTCAGACTCTTACTTTAGATGTACACATCTTGGTTATGTATAATTGATTTAACATTATTGGTTTTGCTTTATTGGGGTGGTATTTTCCTACAACATATTAGCACATTGGTTTATATTATTTTATGATCTAATCTTAAATATCTGTATGATTCAGACAAAACAAAGCTAGAGTGGGTTGACCTAAAAGTTCATTCATATATACTGGTTTCAACTGGCCAAGGTTTTAATGAGGAACTTCACTACTATTCACAATGATATTTACTGAGTTGTCTTTATTTTCCTTTCCTTGAGAGAATTAGTACTACATTAGCCTTATAGACTGATTTAGTTAGCTATGTACATATTTCCAGACTTTGAAACAGGATGCATGGCATGAATGTTGTGTCCTTCTTAAAGTCAAAGTGGAAAAAGTCATGTGAATTTATTGGGCATCATTGATACCAACAAAGCAAAAAACAAAATAAGAAAGAATAAAAGCTGATGTTGAAGCCTGCTATGTATAAGTGAGTTACTCTGTGTGTAGAATAGAAACACAAAACTTACATGAGAATTTGTCAATCTTTTTGTTTGTTTGTTTGTTTGGTGCTGGAGTTTGAATCCAGGGCCTTGTGCCTACATCCTCTGCAAGTGTTGGACTACCGAGCTGTACCCCAAGCCCATTTTTTTACTTTTTTGAGACAGGGTCTCACTAAATTACATAGATTGCCTCTGGTCTCAAACTTGCTATCCTCGTGCCTTCTCCTTCTGAGTCACTAGAATTACAGCTGTGTGCTACTGTGCCTGGTGGTGAGGTTGCCAATCATAGGAAACCAATTGTTGCTAAAGATTTTCAAAAATGATAATTTAAATGATTTGAAAATTTTTAATTTAAATAAAATATTTATACATGAAACTATCACTTCTTTTTATTTGTAAAACTTTATTTCAATTTTTTCCTTTCTCTGAATTTGTAAAATGTACATCCATAGTAAACTTATCAGATCTATTATTTATTTAACTTTTATTTAAATTTTTTCTTAGTTACCTTCAACTATTTTTATTATTTCTGGATATAAATTCAGTTATTTTTTAAATAAAAGATGTTTCTTGATTTATTACTGAAAATATTTTGGACTATAAGTTTTCCCTATTTATATTTTGTTTATGTCTAAAACTTTCATGTTTAATATTTCTCATTATTACTTATTTCTGAGTGATTTGCAATTCTATCTTACAAGTCTCCTTTAAGCCAAGAGTTCATTGATAGGTCTTATATAACTTGTAAATGCAGATTTTTCAATCAGTTTTTACTTTTTATTTCTTAATATGTGATGGATAGTTTGCATTCTATCTTCTGAAATTGGTTGATATTTGGGGTGTGTTTGTGTTTTCTGGATGTTCCATGTATGCTTTAAATAATGTAGAGTTTGTATTCATGAAGTATTGATATTTACATGACATTAATATGATTAATCATTATGGTTGGACTATGAAATATCCCGCAAAATAGTTCATATATTAGAGGGCTGGTCCCCAGCTGGTAGGGGCACTTTGTGAGGTCCTAAAACCTTGAGGAGTTGGGCCTAGATGGAGGAGAATGTCACTGACTGGATTCCTTGAGGATTGTACCTTCTCCTGGAACTAGCTCTGTCTTTCTTTGCTTCCCAGCAAGAGGTGAAGAACCTTCTCTACAACATGCTCCTGCCAACATGATATCCTGCCCAAGCACATAGGCCTAAGGAACTACAGCCTGGAAACCCTGAAACAAAATCTCTCCACTTTTAGGTTGTTTTTCTCAGGTATTTGGTCACAGTGATGAAAAGTAATACAGAAAATTGGTTCTAGGGCAATGGAGATGTTGCAATAACTACCTGACTGTATGGTTCAGAAGCTTTCGGTATTGCTTTTTGGGAGCAGTTTAGAAGCACACAGAAGCTGGCTAGACAACACCCTAGAATGCTGCCATCAGAGCTTGATGGGCAGTTCTGGTGAGAGCTCAGAAGGCCCAAATGCTGATAGAATGTGCACAGTTAAGGCTATGCTCGGGAGGCTTCAAATGGGAACAAGACCTTATCAGGAATGGACCAGAGGCCATTCATGTTACATTGAGGCAAGGAACTTGTCTATATTTTGTACAATCCCTTAACCTTTGTGAGAGGTTGAATTTAAAAATGACGACTAAAAAGAGAATTGCCATATGACACAGCTATACCACTCCTGGGGCTGGGATTTAGCTCAGTCAGTAGAGCGCTGTGCTACAGTCTCTGAGGTCCCGAGTTCAGTTCCCAGCACTGCAAAAATGGGAGAAGGACCTGGCAATCCACTCCCAAGGCAATCCCCAAACAGCCATTGAAAACCCTCTGAGGGTCGCTATGAGTCGGATACCGACTCGACGGCACCTAACAACAACAACAATACCACTCCTGAGACTATACCCTAAGGGAGATGAATCACTATACCACAGAGATACCTGCATCTCCATATTCAGTGCAGCCCTCTTCACAATAGCAAGGCTCTGGAACCAAACAAGATGCCCATCAACAGGAAAACAGGTAAAAAATTATGGTACATACACACAATAGAATATTACTCAGCAATAAAAAATGAAAGAATGTCATTTGCAGCAAAATGGATGAACAGGAAAATATCATTTTACGTGAATGAACATAATCTCAAAAAGAGAAATACCATTTGTTCTCACTCATATGTGGGAGCTGACTCTTACTTAAAGGAAGAAAAATACTATACATAAGTTGATATATAAAAATGCATAGTTAATAAAGAAGGGATAATATAAACAGCAGGAAGGAGGGATGGGACTAACAAAGGGAAGTGAAGATTCCAGAAGGTGGGATGGGGAGAGGAACAATGTAAAGGGATAATGAGGGAGAGGGTAATCTCAATGTAAATGATGCAACTTCATGAGCACATGACAAAAATAGGGGAACATAACCCAAATATGCATGGGTTTTTACTACATATTAGTCAAAAGTTTCCATAAACCTCATAAATTGATAAAAGTGTAACCAAAATTGATGTAATAGTTGCATAACAGAAAAAGCCAATGCTTTATTACTCTGTACCCCACAAACATTTACCAACAAATGGAAAACAAACATATATATATGAATGACAGACTAATTTGGGTAATCTGAGGAAATTTCAGGGTGATACAAGATTCAAGCTGAGGCATAATTAGTGCTGGCTGCTTCCACCAAGGTTTATGAAGAGAACTGGGAACAAAAACAAATGGCAAAGATTTGAAAAATATGCAATTTCATCAGAAAAAGTACATGTTTAAAGTTGGAGCCAACAAAAACATGGTTGTGAAAGAAATTGTTGTTGTTGTTGTTAGGTGCCATGGAGTCGGTATCCGACTCATAGCGACCCTCAGAGGGTTTTCAATGGCTGACTGTTTGGGGATTGCCTTGGGAGTGGATTGCCAGGTCCTTCTCCCATTTTTGTGATGCTGTGAATTGAACTCAGGACCTCAGAGACTGCAGCACAGCGCTCTACTAGTTGAGCTAAATCCCAACTCCGTGAAAGAAATTAGGGCCATTAAAAAGAAACAAACTACTTTTCACCAGGACAATAAGAAAGATACCTTGAGGGCATCCCAGGAATGAGTAACTCCGCACTCATCACAATCTCAAGAATGTAAATATCCAGGCACTGAAAAGACTTTCACTTGAAAAGACATTTTTGGGGGTGCAAAATGCTGACACAGGGCCACCAAGGACATTGTTTCCTCAGGATTCATGTCACTATGCTCAGCTTTTCAGGCACTCAGAGGCTACTGCAGTCATGGGCCAAGGGAACCTAGATACCACTCAAGCTTGTGGCAGTCCTTGGTGTTGTCCATGTAATGCAAGACGTATGCATCATGGAGATTTCCACCTAGATTTCAAAAAACAAACAAACAAACAAACAAACAAACAAACAAAGTCTTTGAAGCCAGAAAATGTGTGGCAGGGTCAGGATCTTTATAGGCATTCCTTAAAAAGGCAGTGTGTGAAGCTATGAAGAGTGAAGCCCAAGATGCAATGGGATCCCAGAGAGAAACAGATACCAGGAACTTAGAACATCTGGCATGCAAAGCCACAGGTAATGAGCAAAGCCAGCCCATGAAAAAGGCCATGTGGTGTGCAAAAGGCAAAGCCATAGTGGTGGTGGGGCTTCCCAAGCCTTTCAGTGGTCACATCATGTCGGGAGCCATAGGCCCAACATGAGTTAAAAGGCAATGCCTGCATAAATGGCTACGTGACAAACATGACCATAGCAGGAAGCTCTGCTACCTGTGGAATGAGGAAACAGCACATCAGAGGCTCTGTTGAACTTTGTTCCTTGATTGTCTCTTTAGTTACTATATAACATGAGTACAGATATGAACGTTGTTCCTTGATTGTCTCTTTAGTTACTATATAACATGAGTACAGATATGAACGTTGTTCCTTGATTGTCTCTTTAGTTACCATATTAACATGAGTATAGATCTGAACTTTGTTCCTTGATTGTCTCTTTAGAATTAATCTGTTGCTGGGGGCTAACTAAGCTGATTGTAAACCTTATGACTGTTACAAAGTCCATTGCACTGCAGTTACCTTTGTGAGCTATTTTTAGTTTCTCCTTGAGTTACTATATAAGCATGAGTATAGAGAATAAAGTTTTGCTCAAGACCATCAGTCTTGGCCTCTTCGTCTCCTTCATCCTCAGCTCTTCCCTTCACCCAGCTGGACCGCGACAACATCATGCTGCCAAGTGCCCTAGATGCAGGGCATGGAGCTAAAAGAGTCAATGTTTGCCCTGCTGGGTTTTGGTTCATCTTTGGTCCAATCTTTCTTTGCTATTATTTAATTCCTTTCTTTTGGGTTAGGAATGTTTATACCATTGTATTTTGGATGTAACTTACTATTTTATGTTTATATAGGCTTACAGCTGAATTTGCCTTGAGTCTCAGAAGAGGCTGAGAATTGGTCCTCATTTGTTTATTTGGTTTGTTCAGTCAGGTTCGCAGTATGTGTCACAGGCTGGATTTGAACTCATCATGTAATGCAGGCTGGCCTTGAATTCATGATTCTCCTGCTTCTGCCTCCCAAATGCTGATATTACAAGCATATCCCAATATGCATAGTCAGGTGAAGACAATTCCAGCACTGTCAAGACATGGAGACTCTTAGAGATAGACTGAATTACTTAGCATTATGAGATGGACATGAGCGTTTTAGGGGTCAGTGGTAGAATGTTCTGGTTTGAATATGAAGTGTTTCCCAGAAAGGTTCATGTACTGAAGTCTTGGTCCCTAGCTGTGGGTGTCATTTTGGGAGGTTCTGGGAATTTGGGAGAGGGTCTTTGCTGGCACATGTAAGTCACTCAGTATATGTCCTTGGGTGTTTTCTGGTCTTAGGCTCCTCTCTGTCTTTTTCTCTACTTCCTGGCCACCAGAAAATAAAGAACCTCCTGCACCACATGCCTCCACTGCCATGATGTTCTCCCTAAATGAGTGGGAGCTGCCACAGCCATTTCTAACCATATTGTCTGACAAGGTCTGGATATGGGGAAGAAGGGTTCAAGGAACTCATCTTCCAAGAAATGGATGGGGATGGAGAAAAGGAAAATGTGCTTTCTGCTTTCTAGGAATAGGATTACTGCTTCTAATTATTATGTACATAATTATTTTATGTTTAGGACTAATACTCATAACTAATATTGTATTAAACTCTAATGAAACAAATGCTGAAAGAATGACACAACTGGGGTGATTTATAAATGAATTAGAGGTTGTTGTTGTTGTTAGGTGCTGTCCGAGTCGGTATCCGACTCATAGCGACCCTCATAGGGTTTTCAATGGCTGACTGTTTTCGGGATTGCCTTGGGAGTCAGTTGCCATGGCCTCCCATTTTTGCCATGCTAGGAATCGAACCTGGAACCTCAGAGACTGCAGAGCAATGCTCTACCAACTGAGCTAAATCCCAGCCCAAATTAATGACCTCCAATTGTAAGGGTTATGTGGACAATATTCTAGTTAAAGCTGATCAGCAATTTCCACCCTGGAACTCAAACATTAAGTAATTTATTTATGCTTCATAAGTAAACATTTATGCTTCAGCTGCAGCAGGCTGAGTTGTTAGCACCTACTTGGACTGAAGTGGCCCCACCTATGATAGCTAAGGTTTACAAAGAAAGTATAGAAAAATCAAAAGAAGGCACAGGCCTGTTCCCACAGCACAAAAGCCTCCTTGACAATTTAAGATGGAGGTGCTTATCTGTCCAAAGGCCGACCTTGGCGCCCAGCTGGGGAAGAGTGAATATACAGCATGGGGAGGTGCTTATCTACAGACCTTGGTTCCCAGTTAGAGAAAAAGAGTAGAGGCTGTTGTTCAATAAGGATGGAGTTCAAATAACCTATTATAGTTTATCATTTATGAAAAGCCTGAGAAGAAAGAGACCTTCCAAGTGTTTGGTGTTTGGAGATGGTAAAGTTTGTGTTTTGAACTATGGGTTATTATGATTAACAGGTGCTTGAGAAACTTTGTTTCATGAATAACTGCATGTGCTATTCTTACTGCTTGAATGACCTAAGCCTAAAAAGATTGTATAAAACACTGAGCCATCTGAAAAATAAACAGAACAGATCCACACTGCCTCCGAGCTGTTGTGTCTGTTACCCATTGCCGAATCCTCATCTGCCTTTGGGAACCCCTGGATCCTAGGCTGCAGCTGGACTGTGGCAGGGAACAAGTAACCAAAGACTGAAATCTCTGAAATAATGAGCCAAAATAAATCCCTCCTCCTTTAAGTATTTTTCCTCAGGTATTTGTTTACAGCAAGGAAAAGTTGCCAATACGTTAATGATGTTAGTCAAACTCTTTCTGCTTTTTATTATTTTTTTTTGCCATAACATTCCTCAAAGCCCACATTTTTTTAATGTAATAACTCCAAAATAATGTTAACATATGTGGGCTATGTAAAAGTAAGCCAGGGAGCTGGGATTTAGCTCAGTTGGTAGAAGCACCACTTTGCAGTTTCTGAGGTCCCAGGCTCAATTCCCAGCACTGCAAAAATGGGAGAAGGACGTAGAAATCCACTCCTGAGGTAATGCCAAAACAATCAGCCATTGAAAACCCTATGAGGGTCCCTATGGGTCAGCTATGACCTGACAGCACCTAACAACAACAAAAGTAAGTCAATACATACATGCATGTGTTTCTTTCTTTGAGCTCCAAAACAATTTCTAGATAACTTAAAGTGAACAGACCATTATTAAATGGCCTTTATCTGCTCGAGCTATGTAAGTCTTAGACCGTCACACAGGAAAGACCAAGTTTTCATAGTTTTGCCCATTGTTCATGGAAAAATGGCTGAAAATGAAGGCAGGAGAGATTCTGTAAGGTCAAAGTCCAACACTCTACAACCTGTCATAATAATATAATATTGCTTTACAAACTGATGTTCCTGAAACAAGAGGAAGCATTCCTTCAAGACCTGCCACCAAGCTAGTGCTATAATTGAGGCTCAACAACAACAGAAATGACATGTTATTTGCTTTTTAAAGTGTGGGTTATTCCTAAAGGCCAGTGTTCCTTCTTTTTTTTCCTTCAAAAAAATAAAGAAATGTAGCATTAACTAGAACATTGTATAAATGAATCCAGAACTGAATTCTGAGGGCCATAATCTTCTTTTATCTTTCTACTCTTTTATTTCTATAATAGGGAAAGAAAGTTTACCTTGGGGTCTTAAGTTCTTTGAAGATAATCATTTTTTTCCACCACTATTTATTCCCAGCAGTAAAACTGGTACATACAATTTAAAAAAATATTAGTGAATTGTTAAATGAATGAAGAAGTGCATGCATTAATTGTCTGCAAAGTGAGAATGAAAAAGAGTAACCGGCTCTTAACTATCTCCAGCTATAATATTACTGTAATATTCAAAATTGCAACTATCTTCTAATATGTAGTTAATTTAAACATTTTTGTTCACCAGACAGAAAAAAAGGCTTTTTTTTTTTCCAGTGCCAGGGAGTTAAAGTCAGCCACACACACTAGGGAACACTCCACAACTGGTCTGCAACTCTAGCCCCTTTGTTATTTTTGAGTCTTGCTATTTTGCACAACCTGCCTCTGGCCTCAAATTTGCAATCCTCCTGCTTCCCAAATCACTGGGATTACAGGCAAAATAGCTCCCAGGTAAGAGATTCTTAGATATATACTTTTTAAGAGTCAGCATGTGGTAACTCTTTCTGTATTTTTTCCTGCCATAAAAAGATTCTTTCTCTTGCTTTTTTAACATCATAAGGCAATGTCCAGCATGGTTGTTTGGTGAGATATGTTCCTGCCCAACATTTCAACTAACATCATTCTGCTTGTTATCACTTTCTTTGGCTTCCAGGTTTTTTTGGCTGAAACACTTCTATCCAGCTTTCTTAATACATTACCATTTCAACCCATCGTTTACTATCCTGTGGATTTTTGTCACTGAATACATGCTTCACAGTAACAGCAGGTGACTAAAATCTTTGGAACTTGCATAAAATAATTTTTAATTACTGCTAGGTACTGAAGATCTTATGGTTTTTCCAAGAGCAAGAAATGTTTGTTCATTTCTTTTAGGTTTTGTGAAGGAGCATCTTTACAACTCTCCAATATAAACAAAATTTCAATCTCAAGTTACCAGAACAGGAGGGAATATTTGAACAGTTAATGCTCAGGTTGTAAATCTAGATATTTAAATAGTGATCTTCATATTTTAGGTATTAAATATCTTACTCAGGTATTCAGTTGCCTGTCTTAGAAATCAGAGCCCCTAAGAACTAAGAAATTTTAGGAGCTGAAGAAATGTTGGTTGTTTGGCCACATAAAAGGACAAAAAATGGAAAAACAGTAGAGCATGTCTTTAGCATGGTTTAGATTTTCTTATGTGTATTAGTCCCTCTCCTGGGGTTTAGTAAAGTGAAAATACATCAACATTTACTTATTACCTTAATAACAATAACTATGGTTTATTGATTGTGCAAGATTTAATTGCATGAATCTTGAAAGGTAGGCATTATTAAGTCTATTTTTACTATTAAAGAAAGAGAAGCATGAAGCAGTTACTGGGGTGGCCTTGGGTTACAAAACTCCTAATTAATGCACGTTGTGCTGCCTTATTGTGGTGATTATTCTCTCAGAAGGAATGTTTTCTGAACTCTTGCATTTAAGTATAGAACCAAACTCATCCCCTACATTTTGAAATTGTTACAGTCTTAATGAGTAGGTGGGATATTGTCTGTGCTCCTAAACACATCCATGATTCTTATCCTGCATCCTTCTGCTGTCCAGACATGGCCAACACCTCTCTGGTGTTTATTCACATAATGATGCCTTCATCACAAGGTAGAGAGGAATGGGCTTCAAGGTCAAGTCAGCTTGTGTCTGGTTAAACATGAAACAAACACTGTGTGGGCAATGAGTTGCTCAATGAGTATTTTAGACACACTGAATATATTGAGGCTTTCTTTTATTTTCTTATTTTTAAAACTTGGGTTAGCGTAAGAGGAATACTTACTCCAAATTGGAGAAGTTGTTAAATCTACTATGTGATTAGAATTTAAAGAGTTAAAGTGTGAGCTGGGGTGGTAGCACAGAACTATAATCCCAGCATTTAGGAGGCAGAGGCAGGAGCCTAGGGAGTTCAAGCCCAGACTGGGCTTCCGAGCAAGACTCTGACTCAACAAAACAACAAAACAAACGAAAGGAGTCAAGCTCTGCTTCCTCCAGAGAGTTGTTCAAGATGGACCCTAAAATACGGCTAGCAGCTTCCTTGTAATGAAAGCAAAGATTGAAATGAACCACTTTTCCAATTTGTGGGGCTTTTACAATGAAATCAATTGCACAGTGACTGGGACCAAGACTAGAGAAAACTTTCTGGGTCCACACAAGATATGTTGAACAATTATCACCACAACCTCCACACAACAATAAACAGAAGTCTGCCTTTTCAGGAGAATTTCTTATAACCTGGGTTAATGCAGTACAATGATTACATCATGGCCCATGGAGTGCTAATTGACTTCCTTGTATTTTTTTTCTTTCTTTCTCCACTTTTACTTCCTATTTCTCCCCACCCTCTGTCTGGTCTGTCATTTTGTCTCTCTCTTTCTTTTTGCAGTGCTAGGAGGAAGCCTAGGGCTTCCTGCATGTTAAGTAACACATGATCATTTAGCTCTAACCCTAAGCTTTAGTTCTTATTTTTAACCTAAAAAAAGATCATTTTCAATGCTTAATACTTTCAAGTCTCTAGAAACTCTGTGTCCGTTAATTTTACTTATTATTTTTCTTCAGAAATTTGATAAGTGGATTGGTTTTTGTAGCTGTGGACTATGACTAAAATTTTTTGCCAAGTTAAAAATAATCTTCCCCAACTCCCACACAATCAATTTCCACACTCACCCACACAAACCAAACTTCCTTGCACTTAAAACTGCTCCACTGCATTCTGTTGACTTCTGTTGGAAAACAGGCTCAGAGAGTCAAATACTGCTACAAGTTAGAGTGATTTGTAATTTGCTATTCACCCAAGCTTAGATGTTATTAGCCACATGTTCTGTCAATATTTCTAAAATGGCATCATCCAGTGGCATCACCCACACAACCTACCTTAAAATTAAAATACAAAGTAATGGCATCATTATAAAAAAAGACAAACTGAAATAAATGAGACTGATATTAATGTTTTATTTAACCTAAAATATCTAAATAATTGTCATGTCTGTATGAATTCAACATGTTACTAGTGAAATATTTGACTCTTCTTATGCCAAATATTTTTTGGTAAGTGGTATATAATTTACCTCCATAATATATCTTAATTTAGAAATCAGATGTACTTTAAATTTCTCTAGGCTAAGGGTGCACCACCACAATTAATTAATTAACTAATCAATCATTTCTAGATTACTTAGAATACCAATGCAATGTAAAAATTATGTCAATATTTGTGCTGTATTGTTCATGGAACAATGATAAGAAAAACAATTGTCTGTACCTGTTCAGTACACATAAAAAATATCTGTCCAAATATTTTCAATGTACAGTTGTGTCTACAGACACATAGAGCCAACTTAGTACTCTTCAGAAAGACTCTCAGGAATTATGGGAAAATTGATACCTTTCTCTGAATATTGATTTTTGCAGTCATTGCAGATCCCAATACATGATCTTACTACTAGTCCCAGGCTCTACATTTCTCACCAAGGCAGGGATTGGATGCTAGGCAATGGCAACATGCTCAATGGCTTGTGACCTGCACAGTCTCAATTTCTGCATTTGTCTCCTACCTCATCATTAGCAAGTAGTTCCCAGCTTTGCTCTGATGGGAAGGCTACTCTGAGTAGAACTGTTCTATTAGAATCCCTGTGGTAGAGAAGCTATAAAAAGAAACACCGTTTTATAACCAAAAAGTATTCATTAAACAAAAGTGCTACTCATAAAAATTATCCTTTTCAATCTCAGATCCTCAATACCTCTCTCTTGTTCATCAGTGTAGTACCTTTATCAAATACCACTGATTGTTAAGTGTTGTGAAAATTATATAATAAATTGCAAATGCAGAACATGTTTTATCAAAGGTAACATTGTACAAGAAATACTGAAATATATAATATTTTAAAATTAAAATGTGTAAATATAAATATATATATATATATATAATGTAGATGGCTCCAAAGAAAATTCTTTAACTGTCATGGAATTAAAAGATATTTTTTATTTATGCTCTTTTAAGTTATAACCTAAATGAAAATATAACATGAAGATAGTGATAGCATGTTTATCTCATAACATTTCATCACAAAAACAGTACATCAACAAGTACACTTGTAGTATTCTTTACTAATTCTAATAAGTACATAGAATTTATGATAATTGTTTGATTAAATAGAAAAACATCTTTAAAGTGCTTTAATACTATTAATTTAATAATTTTATTGTTTTCAAAATAAAGATAGACTTGTAAAATTCTGACTAAATTTGGTAAAAAGCATAACCAAATGATACACTTCTTCTTCATTTAAAGTTCTCACACTGAAAACCTTGTATTACCTTTGTTGTACAAAGAAAAGTTGATGCTCACACATGTACACTTTAAAAAATGGTTTATAATATATGAACATCTGTTCCACTCTATTCAGAATATCAACAGGGAAGTACAGGAGAATATTAAGTGTTACCCATATCATTACTGTTACAATGAATAAGATAAATATTTGAACATAATGGCATACTTTATCATAAAAACATATTGAAGTTACTTGGGGAATTCATAATGATTCATTTAATCACAGCAAAAAATAAAGGCATGAAGTGTGTAAAGAATGGGTTTGCTGAACTGGGAGCTGTTTCCCTTGATGTGACATTCAGTAAAACTCTGACCCTACACAGTTTGGAAATTAAGGTTCTTCAGACATGACACGTGGTTCTGGATTAGTAGAAGTTTGGAAATAAAGTATTTGTAGGGTATAAAGCCATTTTTGTCATGAGAAAGAGCAACATGGAGTTATCAAAGTAAATTTTAAGAATAAACAGGAAACTCATTCAGGTAAAGGGCTTTATATTTCTGAATTCAAGAAAAGCTGTTGGCTGGGAAAAGGCAGGGGACAGAAGACAGTTACCAGAGTTGGTTTGAGACCAAGGACCCTGCCTGGTGAATCTGCTTGTCTTTAGAATCCTGGGCTTCTCTATCCTCATCTTTAAAGTAACAGGGTCAAATGGATAATCACTAATTTTTATGCCAGTTTTTAAGAGGCTATGATCCAAATTTTCATTAGCTAAATAATACATGTCTATAGCCATACCACCATAGTGTCTAATCCCATCAGATCTCAGAAGCTAAGCAGGATTGGGCCTGGTTAGTCCTTGGATGGGAGACTGCCTGGGAACACTGTTTGTTGTAGGCTTGAGAAAAGAACTTAGCAGCCCACTCCTGAAACTATTAGCCATGGAAAACCCGATGAATAGCAGAGAAGCACTTACTATAATGCTAGGCATGGCACAGAGTTGGGGAGTATTTCCCTCTGTTGTACATAGGGTCAGACTTGACTCAACACTTAACAGCAAGAAATAATACATGTACTTAGGATATGTCATTATGCAACTGAGATAACTGAGCATTTATTCCTGTCTTGACTGTCTCCTGTTGCTACAACAGATAGACAAATTATAATGAAAAGAGGTTGACATAGGTTCTGGTGCTGGAGACTGGGAAGTCCATAAGCATGGTACTAGCATCTTCTGAGCTTCTGGGGAGCCACAGGTGTGAAAGTGGAGAGGAGAGAGGGTAACCTTGCTTTATAGCAACCTCTCTGGTGATAATTAACCCAGTCCCAAGAACTCACTCATGTGAGATGCTATCAACTTATTCATGAAGGCTCTGTTCAGAGGTCTGAAAACTTCCCATGAGACCCCACATGCCAACCCAGTCTCATTCAGAAACTAGGCCTCAATATGAGTTTTAGAGAGTAAAAATCACATTCTAACCAAAGTAATATCTATTTAGTAAATCAGCACTTGTTGGAGATTTTTAAAAATCTATCCCACAACTAGGGTCCATCATGACAGCCTGAGGGGCTGACCCCTAGTTGAGCCCAGGGCCACATCTTGCTCACTCACACTAGCCCCTCCCATCAAGTGCTTAAAGATGGCGCCTGGCCAGTCTGACCTGTCCTAACCACCCTAAATTTGATTGGCTCCCCTCAGTATTTCTGGTAAATAACTGGCCCCACCTGGCACGTATGTCAGTTTACCTGCTGTACCTGTCAGGTGAGTGTCCTGATTGGTTTATCCCAGTCACATGCCCCTTCCAGGACCCTATATAAGCAGGGCTCCTGGACCCCCTTGATCCTCCTCACCCTTTCTGACCATCCTTCAACTGTCACCTGATCCCCATCACCTGGACCAGCGCTCCAAACTCCAGCGAGATCTGCAAGCAAGCTGGCATGATCAAGACCAGGGGCCCCGAAGTGCCAAAGGATTCAAGCAACACACGACGAGCCTCCCAATACCTCCCACCTCCCATCCTTGGGAAGGAGGGAGGCAGAGAAGGCGAACTGCGAGAGGCAAGACCAACTGATCTCCACGGAACACCAGCAGCTGTAGCTGTGCTTTTAACGCTGAGCTGTTCCAGCACTCAGCCTGCAGCACTCCATGCTGCAGGCTTACAGCCATCACTTAAAGAGCACTTAGAGCCCTCACTATAGGGATCACTAGCTTGTTGCACCCCACCAGGGGATCACCCAATAAACTTTACCTTCCTTGTTCCACCTATTGAAGGTCTCCCGAAGTCCTTCATTGGCACCACTGGCCATTTACTAACCTGGTCTAGTGAGTCCCTGATACTCACGGGGTGTTGTAGGTGAGGCTCAAACCTTAGCCGGTCTAGAGCCTTAACTGCAGCAAGCACTTTCATAGCATATCCTTGATAAGTTATTTTTTCATCTTTTCCAAACTTTTTCTTTTCTACAATTGGAGATATGAGCCAACAGGTGTATATTTGTCTCAAATTTATGATTTTGCCCATCTCACCATTCTGATTTTCAATACACTTATCCACTAAAAGGGAATTATTTTATGTGAATTTAGCATTTACATATAAGTACCAAATAGATTTAATAGAACACTGTATTTCAACTAAGTATAAAAATTAACCATGACTTAAAACTTAATTACACATACACACTTTTCTTGAATTCTGTTTTTTTTTTAAATCTGATGGTATATCCATATGTGACTGCCTATTTGGCTCATAAACCAAGGTAGAAACACGCTTTTTGTCTTGCAAAAGCATGCATCAGATAATCTACTGGAATTCAAAAAGAAAGAATGAGATTTTCTATCCTATTTTTATTGTAACTTTTGAAATTTCAGCTTTTCCATTCACTTTATGAAATATACCCTATTTTTACACAGTTCAACAGATTTATCATTTGAAAATAAATATCAAGTATATATTTAGATTACATATCCAAGAATACATGTTTTAAAAAGTTGGAAATCCCCTATCTTACCATTGTTGTCCAGTAGAGATGTAAACCATATATATAATTTAAATTTCTTTGTAGCTACATCAAAAGAGATGAGTAAAGCTACATATCCAAAAAGTCAAACTATCATTTAACATGTAAAAATGTTATTAATAATATATTTTTCATTTGTATTGTATGTGCAGTGTGATCAAAGGATATAGTGAATGTTTAAATTTAAAAAATTATTACACTACAAGGCATATTACCACTGATCATCCTCAAAATACTCCCTCTATCTTCAAACACACCTGCTGCATCATTCTTGCCACTTTGTGAAGCAGATCTGGAAGTCCTCATTTGTGAGTGCCTTTAGTTGTGCTGTGGCTGCCTCAATGTTCTTAATCAATTCAAAACGTTTACTTTTCATGGTCATTTTGACTTTGGGGAAGATCTAGAAGTCCTGTGATGCCAGATCTGGTGAATAAGGTAGATGAAGACCCATGGTAATGTTTTCATTTGACAGAAATTGCTATATCACAAGCAATGTGTGACACAGAGTATTGTCATGATGGAGCATAAACCTAAAGATACTCACAAAACAGGACTTCCAGACATGGTTCTGAAAGTGGGAAGAATGATGGAATTAGAGTGCTCAAAGCCAGAGGAAGTATTTGGGGATAGATTAATGGGAATGTCTTTTACTGTAGTAAGTTTTATTAATATAACCATTCACAATATTTTTATCACTATATATATATATGTAAAACATGTGCATATATATGCATACACATTTTATTTTTTTTTGACTAATCTTTAAAATCCAGTGTGCATTTTGCACTCACAACACGTCCCTGTTTGGGTTGTTGTTGTTGTTAGGTGCCATAGAGTCAGTATCTGACTCATAGCAACCATGTGTACAACACATGAAACAGTATTGTTATTGCTTCTCTGCTATTCATAGGGTTTTCAATGGTGGATTGATTTTTGGGATTGGGTTGCCAGATCCTTCTCCCAAACCCACAGCACCTGGTATTCCCAGGCAGTCTCCGATCTAAGTACTAACCAGGCCCAACCCTGCTTAGCTTCTGAGATCTAACAGGATTGGATGCCACAGTGGTACCACTGCAGACCTGTTTGGATTAGGCACATTCCAAGTCCTCAATAGTCACAGGGAATAAATGGCACCTTGCCTTGGGAGCTCAATTCTCAAGTCTGTACAAAGAAGATTTCCTTCCTTTGATTTGGCCTTGACCTTACTCTTGTTTTTCCTCCCTGGTATTTCCTATTGTCACCCCATTCCTGCGTGTCACAGAGCCTTGATTTGGTCTATACACAACACACTTAGCTTCTTGGTCTCACTGTCATGGCCATGTCCTATCTCTCCCTCTTACTTAGATTTTGAATATTGTCCTCATCTGCCTCCAGCAAACACCATAGCTGTAGGTTTTGCCTATGGAAAACTCAAACTTTGCTTCCAAACACTGAATCATTTCTGATCACTGATATTCTTACTCATCCACCTTCAGCTGACTCCCCACAGTTATCCTAACTCAGCAGTTTTCAAATGCTTCTTCTCCAAGCTGGACTAAGTTTTTCCATGATTCATATCCAGGAATAGTGGTTATTTTCTAATTCACAGAAAGGAAAAGAAACCAAACAAAAATTTTTCCTACTGTAAATTTATATTTCACCCTTATAACCTTTTCCTAAAAATATTTTTCCCTGACAATATTTCCTTCAGTGAGAACTATTGATGAAGTCAATTTAATACTGAGCAAATAATATTAATGACAAAGATGAAAAAGTATCATTTGGAAATATTGTTTTAATTTCTGTACAATATTATACTCTGACATCTGCCCACTAGTGCACTAGAATGTATGTTTCAGATTGTAAGAATTTTCAAGAGTCCCTGAAGTCTCCTAGAGTGTTTGACACACATTATGCTTGTAATACATATTAAATAGATGATTTTTAAGTCATCTTTTCTACTCATAAATTTGTTTTTGTGGGTAGAGTGCTTCATGATACATTTCCACAAACACTACCGTTATCATTCAGTGTTTCCTAGGCAAATAGTTTGTATTACTTGTGAAAAGTCTGTACATATTTTACAGAGAGATCTAGAGATGCCTTGCCACTTGAGAAAAGTTGGTAGCATCTGCCTTGAGAACAACTGTGTTCCAGTATTTAGTCTTAGTTTCTTGTGAGCAAAAGAACTACTTTTGACCAAGATGTCAGTATTATTCCATCTAGCCCATGTGGCTCCAAACTCTTAAGATTAAAAGGAAAAGGACAAAGGAAATGTGTTGTCAACCTCCTTGTCTAAGAGAAAAATTCAAAGACATGCTTTTTGTTCAGTTCACTGTTTTCCCAATATCTTGACTACAATTATCTTCATTGTACTATTTGCTCCCAGATTAATAAATGATTTACTTTCCCTTCTTTTTTCAATCTTCTGTCCAGTGTGATATATTTGTTACATTTATCCTCACTTTTGGGTATATCTAATTCTCTTTTCTTTGAAATTAATTTAGCATATGAAATAGATCCTATTTTACATTTAGACTGAAGTATAAGAAAATTTCTGTGCATAATTTCTGAAAAGTTAATTTTATGTATTTTTACTCCATTTTATGTAGTAAATCTTATATATTAATTTATTCAATGGATGTTAATTTGGAGAATCAATATTTGATAAAAATCAGTTACATCATTCTGACTAAACACCCTTTTGCACATGTCTCTTTTCATTTCCTATTTGTTTCTTTTCTATTTACATTAACTTTATAAACCTGATACAAAATAACTTGTTTATGTGCCTCAAAGTTAACAATCTTCCCAGATCAAAGGGACACACATACTTTATTTGGATTATGAGGGCAGAGAAAAACAGATCCTATTAGAAGTCTAATAGAAAATAAATATATTTGGACTGTATTTTACATGCACATTTCATTATCCTTAAACATATTTGGAGTTGATATTCTCTGGTCAGTACTTGAGGTTAATGGGCCAGTGGGAGTTGGGGGTAATGCTGAATTAACTACACATTTTATAGGCCACTTAAACTGAGAAATCCAAAGTTGTGTGCTTTACACATAATTGTTTTCCAGATATATGAGATGACAATCGGAGAAATGGTGAAACAGAGAATAGTTGAGTTAATGATCCTATTTTTTTTTATAAACAAAGATAGTATCTAGCAACACCTTTAAAACCTTTTTCAGATCTGGCCTTGCATTTGTTTCATTTTGTAATCCCATCATTTTGCCTCAAAATGTCCAGAAAAGACTACTGGGCTGCATTCATCAACAAAAAACAAAAAAACCAAACTCTACTTTGAGGAGGCCACTCTTCCCCAGTAGTCTTGGATAGTGCATATGATTGCCCCACTGCACTCTGGAGCCTAATAAAGTTGACCTGTACATATGCACTATCCAACTAAAATGGAGGAGAGAAGACAGTGGTTGAAGTGTGTCTTTCCCTGATCTCTCTTGTTAGTTTCTTTGTTCTAATACTGACTGTCTTTAGCTATATATTTCTGGTGGGCAGAATTTCTTCCACATTTTTGGATCTAATTTACACTCATAACCTCCTATGGAATTTTAAACTAAAACGAAGAAAATTAGAATTGGTGTGCAAGAACCAAGATATGACGTTGGGTATATCCTACCTGAGTTCAGACACCACCTCAAGAACAAGTTTAATGCAGTAGATATGAATGATAAAAGACCAGATAAGTTGTGGCATGACATCAAAGATACAATTCATGGGGAAAGCAAAAGGTTATTAAAAAGACAGGAAAAAAAGAAAAGACCAATTTTATGTAAAAAGAGACTGTGAATCTTTCCCTTGAATATTGAGCCGCTAAAGTAAAAGACAGACATCATGAAGTTAAGGAATTAACTGAAGATTTGAAAAGGCAAATTGAGCAGTCAAAACCAAATATTTTAATGACATGTACAAAGAGCTGGAGACAGAAAACCAAAAGCGAAGAACATGCTCTATTTTGCTCAAGCTTAAGTAATTGAATAATGAATTCAAGCTTCAAGTGGCAATAGTGAAGGATTCTACAGGGAAAATGTTAAACAATGAATGAAACACCAAAAATGGAAAGAGTACAGAGTATCATTATACAAGAAAGAATTGATGGATGACCAACCATTTCAAAGGGTTGCATTTGATGAGGAATCAATGGTATTGAATGATGAAATAGAAACTGCCTTCAAGGAATTGGCAAAACCCAAAGCTCCAGGAATTGAAGTAATACCAATAGAGATGCTGCTACAAACAGATGAAGTCTTGGAGGTGCTAATGTGTTTATGCCAAGAGATTTGGAAAATAGCTACGTGGCCAAATGGCAGGAAGAAATCCATATTTGTACCTATTCCCAAGAAAGGTGATCCAAGTAAATGTGGAAAGTATTGAATGGTATCATTAATATCACATACAAGCAAAATTTTACTAAAGATCATTCAAAAGGGCCTGCAGCAATATATAGACAGGTTACTGCTGGAAAATCAAGCCAGATTCAGAAGAGGGTAGGGAACCAAGGACATGATTGCTGATGTCAGATGGATATTACCCAAAAGCAGAGAATAGCAGAAGATGTTGATCTATGTTTTATAGACTATGCAAAGGCATTTGACTGTGTGACTCATAACAAATTATGGATAACACTGTGAAGAATGAGAATACCAAAGTAACTAGTTGTACTCATGAAGAATCTGTACATGGACCAGGAGGCAGTTGTTCAAACAGAACAAGGAAACATTGCTTGGTTTAAAGTCAAGGAAGGTGTGCATCAGAGCTGTATCCTTTCACCATATCAATTCAATTTTTATGCTGAGCCAATAATCCAAGAAGCTGTACTTTATAAAGAAGAATGCAGGATCAGGGTTGGAGAAGACTTATTAACAGCCTTTGTTATGTAGATGATACAGCTCTGCTTTCTGAAAGTACAGATTTGAAACATTTACTGATGAAGATCAAAGAACATAACCTTTGTTATGCATTGTGCCTCAACATCAACGAAACAAAAATCCTTACAACTGGGTCAGTATGGAACTTCACAATAAATGGAGAAAAGATTGAAGTTGTCCAAGATTTTGCTTTACTTGGTTCTACAATCAACTATGGAAACAGCAATGTAGAAATCAAAAGATGCATTACAGTAGGAAAACCTGTGAAAAAAAGATCTCTTTAAAGTATTGAAAAGTAAAGATCTTACATACAAGGTAAAGATGAACCTGACTCATGCCGTAGTATTTTCAATTGTTTGATATGGTTCTTAAAGTTGGGCATTGAACAAGGGAAAAGGGGAAGAATTGGTGCTTTTGAATTATGGTACTGGAGGCAAATATTGAATATACCGTGGACTGCCAAAAGAAGCAACAGTTCTGTCCTAGAAGAAGTGCAACCAGAGTGTTCCTTGGAAGCAAGGATGACTAGACTGCATCTTATGTATTTTGGACATGTAGTCAGGAGGGACCAATCCCTAAAGAAGGACATCATGTTTGGGAGAGTGACAGATCAATGAAAATAAGAAAACCCTCAGTTACATGGATTAACACAGTGTCTGCCACAATGGGCTTAAACATAAATAAGAGCATGTGCTTGGCACAGAATCTGAGAATGTTTCATTCTGCTGTGCATAGGGTTGCTATGAGTAGGACCCGACTCAATGTACCTAACAACAACAATATCCCTTGTGGCTTCCTGGCTCATACTTTTTGATCTTTAAACCATCCATTAGATTCTTTCTGAGTGGGGTAGCTTTAAGGGTGCTTAAACAAACAACATATTTTCTGCTGAAAAAAAATCTAACAGATACAACCCATGGCTTTTCATTGCACTTCAAATACAATATAAATCTTGACCTTGCTCCTAAAAACTCTGTGAGCCTGGCTCCTGTCCATCATTTTCACCTCTTCTTATTGTACTCCCTCCTCATTCACTAATAGTGCCTTATTATTATTTTCTATGTTGTGAAGTAGCTATACCTTTAGGTGTTTTAAATTTTTTGTTCTCATAGTATGTGCTAGAAGAAGACTTCTTGATCACCCTACTGTGCTGAGAGAAAAAAAGATAATGAACCAATGAAAAATGCTTTGGAGGGTTTTAAGACAAAATTCAGCCCGTTATTTGCAAAAGAGTTAGTCCAGTCACAGATTTTATTTTGTTTTACTACTCTGTACCCCTTTTGTGAATGCAGGTTAAAAAGTTCCAAAATTATATACTAAATGGAAGCTTCCCACAATACCAGTAAAATCTCCATTTCTTAAGTCAAATTAAACAAGTAGTATTTAGCCTTTTATGACTTCTACAATATTATTTCAACAGTGAAAATTTATTTGCATAATCTACATATGTATATTCAGAACTTTATCTTCTCCTAGTATCTCTCTGCAGCTTGAATATATCTACAAGGCTGGATCTTAATAATTCATTTAGGCAGCCCCTTAGCATACATAAAGCAATCTTGTCTTTTTTGTGTTATTTCCATCAAAATGTGTAAACATTTGCTTGATTTAATAACAATAGAAATGGTATGAGAAAAGATAAAGTGTCTAGGAAAAAAATCAACCCACTATTATGATTTATAAGACACAATCTGAAACACCTTTACAGTATGTTTGTGTAAAACAGTCTATAAAAATGACTGGCTGGGTGGAATTCATTACCAAATGGGATTTGCATGAAAGGTGCATTTTCTGCAAACAAAGACACTGAGAAAACTTTACAAAATTTTTCCAAATTTTGGTCAGTCTCCAAACCCTGGAGACTGACAAGTTAATTTGTGTGACTGACAAAAAGGCCTAAGGTCTAAGCAAGATAAAGACTGATGCCCTAGAAAATCTGATCTGTGGAACAGCCCTTGGAATCCTGGTTTCACTATTTATGAGTCATGTCACAGTAGGCAAGGACCTCAGCCTCTGAGTCTCAGCTTTCTTATTCTATAAAAGGAAATGGCATTAACTTGCTGTTTGAATGGGAAGCTGGGATTGAAGCACTTGTTTCAGGACCTGGTATAAGTGTTTATAATTCAGCACCTCCTTCAGCCATAAAGCTCTATTAGTGGCCATCCTGACCATCACCAGACACACACCACTGATCTAACTATGCAACAATCAAAATGTTCCAGTCCCTTGGAAAGTTCTTCCAAGATAAGGAACAACAGAGATCATGTTGTAATAATACACTGATCAGTTGTACTCTGCCAAAAGACTGAATTGATGATATTCCATTTGTGTATATGTGTATAGATTTGTATATCTATTTAGACCCTTGGACAAAGCCCTCATCCACATGCTGGACTCACTGGCTCTGCAAAAACATATTCTTACTGTCATAGACAAAGCCAAGTCAGAGCCCAAATTAACAAAGCTATATATCCATATGGCTGCAGCCATACTACTGTGGCGTCTGATCCTGTCAGAATTCAGAAGCTAAGCAGGTTAGGACCTGGTTAGTACTTGGATGAGAGACTGCCTGGGAACACCAGGTGCTGTGGGCTTGGGAGAAGGATCTGGCAACTCCCTTCCAAAGCCAATCAGCCATTGCAAGCCCTATGAATAACAGAGAAGCATGACAATAGTATTTCATCTGTTGTATGTGGGGTCACTATGAGTTGGACACCAACTTGAAGACACCTAACAACAACAACTATGCATCCATACATTTGGCTATCTATTCATAAACCTATAAATACTCATTCATAAACCCATCTACCCTCACTATTTTTTTTAGCAGAGGCTCAAAGGCATTTGAAAAGAATGTAAGTTTTATAGAGTAAAATGAGGAATCGCTGATTGGCAGGCATTCCGCTAAGGTTGGATTTATGGAAGCAGGAGCATTTCAGATTGGTCTTCAGGTACACTATCATCCCTTGGCTGGCTGCAAGAGGGTAAGTGAGCAGGTGGGGATATTTCAAGAGGAAGCTTTGTTAAATGTGAAGGGTAAGGCCATTTGCTGGAATAAGAGGGGATTGACGGAATTTGGGGGATGTTGAACTGTTAAAATAGTGCTTATGGGAGGGGGTAGGATGACAGGAAGATTCTTATGGCTCACATATGTTCTTTTGGCAGCTCTTGAGTCTTTTCTCTTGAACTTGGACTTCAAAGATCTTACTTCTTTCCATGAGCCCCTTTCAGCTGTGGGCCACAGTGGGTGAGTGGGCCATCCACCTGGCTTGGCAGCCACATTCTCATTTTCACAAATGCAAAGTAGGAACACAGAGGCTGGCTGAATTTCTCACGTCTGGGGAGAAGGGAGGTCACATATGTATCTGAGTGTCTGATTCGAAAATCCACAACCTTTGCCTTATATGGGGTATTGTCATCTTTCCAAGTCATAGGAAAATGGTGTACTGGGAAATTTTGACTCACCAAAGCCCTGCTTTACATTTGAGCCTAAGGGTCTGTGGCCTAGAAGGGAAGGTGGTCTTGCCAAAGAGTAGCTAATTCACAGCACATCACAGAACTAACAATGGTGAGCACTGGCACTAAGATTTACAGCCTCCTCAGTGAGGAGTTGTGTAACTTTTCTTTAGCTTATGAGTGAGGTGCCACATGTCACAACATACTGCTTTGGCTGTACTGGCTGGAAGCAGAGTGTAAGGGGAAATAATATCTACCTCCCTTGTAATAAGGCTTAAGTTAAAAATTACTATATGTGGAAGCCCTATTACAGTGTGTGGGATGTTATTGGGAACTAATGAAATACCAGCAGATGAGCGGCACAGACATGGATGTCTTGGATATCCTGGGATTGCTGCCTTAGTCTGTCTTTCTGAGGAAGCTCACCAATGCAGCAGTTTGATTCATGACACACATGAATGGCTCCCAGCACAGCTCTGCTCACCCACAGCCTGGTGCCTCTGTCCAGCTTTACTTTGGAGTTGCAAAGTATCTGGATAAAGTCTAAACCCGGAATATAGTACAGGAATTCCAAGTCTTGGGGGGAGTGGAAATCCCTTTTTTGGTTTCTACTGAGAAATGCGAAGCCAATGGCTCTCTAAGTAAGGGCGACAGCTCTGCTTAGCCTCGGAGCTCGGTTTCCAGAGGGCAATGAATTTATTTATCTAAATCAGTATGCATTGATTTATAGTTGATGCTTTGTCTTTATATATTATGTTCTCCTAGAAGGGTACCTTCCTTTATTGCTTAAATTTACTGGGTTGCTCCAAAAGGGCATCAGCTCCTTTCAAATATATGCTGAAGGCAAAGAAAGTGCTCTCAGAGAAATTCACAATTAAGTCCTGTGGCTTCATCTCTGAAGCTGCCTTTGTAATTTAATACACTCCAACATCCAAACACCCCAAGAAGTCAACGTTAAGGATTATTACCCACAGTCTAGGAAGTCTTTGGAGTCTCAAGTTATTCTATTTCTTTCTCACTCCTTCTCCCTCATTAACCCTTCCACCACTACTTCTTACCCCACAGGATACAAAGAAGGCTCCAGCTAAGGTTTTGCAAAGGTGAATATTTTCCATTAACTGTGGCTCTTCTGACCCTCTGACTGAGCTCATTTTTGCTGGCTTTGTCTAATCACAAGGAGGACTGGTTAACTATACCCATGATTATGCATGGGTGTGCATGCATGCCTGTGTGTTTATGTACACATACATGCATATTGATATTCATTTTTATATGGTTATATGCATATTGTATGTCTGTTTAAACATTTATTTTAAATTGCATCCCTATATAGTGTTACATGTGTACTTATTATGTAATAATGCTCTAGATGACAATGTAATGTTGGGAAAATTCACATAGTTTGGAGAAGAATCATGGCCTCTCTCAATTTATTATAATCCTAACTTATCATTTTAGCAATTTTGCAAATTCAGTGCTCTTCAGCTGAAATCCAAGCCTTGCTCTTTTGAAGCAGCATGTGACAGTACAAAGCACAGATATTTATCTGGTTGCAAGGCTCAGCCCCAAAATTGATTGGTGTGTGGCCTTCTGCATGTTACTAATGCTCCTGACTGTCAGCTTCTTCTGTAGGAGCAGGGAGTAAAGTGCATATTTCAAGGGGGAGGGCATTGTGAGGATGAGAATCCCTTTAAGCTGCAGCTGTGCACCTCACCTGCAGCAGACTTGGAAAGTGACTTTCCTTTACCCCAGTGGGAACACATGCCTTGGGCTGCAGTGCCTGGTGTCAGGATCACTAAGGCCTCTGCCACAGGATCTTGAGATTCTTCCCTCAGTAGGCCTCTTGCCCTCACCCACAGCCAGGCAGAGAACAGAAGAAAATAGATGGGAAGGTGCTTTGGAAGTCAATGTGCTCTATTAATCGCAGGTATTATTCTTAAACAGATGGCTAAGCTTTTTATGGCCCACTCAGTCTCCTAAATCCTCAGCCCTGTGGGGTGTGTTTGTATCAGCTACTTAGTAAGCTAAAGAATTCTGTTCCTCCTACTTCCACTATCTCAGTCCCTCCATGCCCATTTCTGCCTTTCTTGAACATATAGGAAATATTCTCACTCTGAACCTCAGGGGTCACTTCTGTCTTTAGGGCAAGAGGAAGCAAAAGCAGAAGCAGAAGCAGAAGCAGAAGCAGCAGAAGAAGAAGAAGATGAAGAAGAAGAGGAAGAGGAAGAAGAATAGGGGGAGGGGGAGGGGAAGAGGGAGGAGGAGGGGGAGGAGAAGGAGAAAAAGTGAAGCAGCTTCCCTAGGAATCTCTATCAGCCTGCATTTTTTTTAAAACCTGGGGGACTCAGACTGCAAAATTTCTCTACGTTCCTATTTTTGCCCTGCCGATCCCATGGACTTGCTCTCTTTGCTTCTCACCTAAAGGCCAGCGTATGGCCATCCTTCCAGGGTCTGCTGAAGCATGGCTTCTCTCAAGAAGGCTTCAGAAACCTGACACTTTCTAGCTGGATTGTACTCCTCCCCTCTCTCATCTTACTATTTACTTGTCTTTCTTTTTGAGCTGCTTTGAGGACATTGACTATGGCCTTGACTTCTATGACCTCAATACCAGTTGATGCTGGACATGCACCTGTTGATTGGACTAGGAGAGTTGTTCTGATGGAAACAGAAAAGAGTGCAGGCTGATGGGGACAGGCTCAGCTCCTCTGACCCTGTTACTTCCATTGCCAAGAAAGTGCATGCGAAATACTAGACTTTAATACCTTTGGATAAATAAATGAAACAATAAAGCCAGAATTCCACCAGAGACATCTTTTAAAAACATGAAAAGCTTCATTAAAATACAGCTCACATACAATACAAATTATCCACTTAAACTATAATTCAGTGTTTTAATATAGTCATAGCTATGTGCAACCATCACCACTGCAGTTTATTTTAGAACTTCATCATCTCAAAAAGAAATCCTGCATTATTTAGTTTTATCTTCCCCCATGCCTGTTTCTAGCCCTAGGCACAATTTATCTGCTGTTTCTATAGAATTATTTGCTCTGAAAATTTTATGTGAATGGAACCCAATAATATGTGACCTTTTGTGACTAGCTTCCTTGACTTAGTATAATGTTTTCAAAGTTCATACAGGTATATCATGTATCAGTGTTTTGTTCTATCTATGGCTAAATATGGGAGAAGGACCTGGCAATCCACTCCCAAGTAAATCCTGAAACAGTCAGCCATTGAAAACCCTATGAGTCGGATAATGACTCATGGCACCTAACAACAACAACATGGCTGAATAATGTTCACTGTATGAACAGATTATATTTTGTCCTGTTAATTCATAGTTGGTGGGCATTTTGTTTGTTCCATCCAAATATCTATTTGTAAGTTTTTGTGTGAACATACATTTTCATTCCTCTTGAGGGCATACCTAGGAATGGAATTGCTTGATCACATTGGAACTCTTGGTGCAATTGTTTGAGGAACTACAGGCTGTTTTCTAAAGTACTTACAACCCTTAACACTCCACCAGCAGCATGTACAGGTTTCTACTTCCCCACATCCTCAGTGATGCTTGCTGTTATGGACTGTTGATCATCGTCATCTCACAGATATGAGGCTGTATTCCATTATGGTTTGATTTTTGTTTCTATGAACACAATCATGAAAAGCATATTTTCTTGGACATATTTATCCAATTGGATATCTTCCTTGGAAAATGTCTTTTATCAGATCCTTGGCTCATTTTTAATTCATTTTTTATTATTGAATTATAATATTTATATATTCTGGACATTAATCTTTTATCAGATATGTTGTTGTTGTTGTTAGGTGCTGTCGAGTCGGTATCTGACTCATAGCGACCCTCATAGGGTTTTCAATGGCTGACTGTTTCGGGATTGCCTTGGAAGTAGATTGCCAGGTCCTTCTCCCATTTTTGCAGTGCTGGGAATTGAACTCAGAGACTGCAGCACAGCGCTCTACCAACTGAGCTAAATCCCAGCCCATTTATCAGATATACAGTTTCAAATATTTTCTCCCACTTTGTGTATTTTCTTGGCACTAATTTCTGAAGCATCAAATATTAATATTGATTTTTGTTGATGCCCTTGAGTCACGTCTGACTCATAGCAACCAACAGAGGGTTTTCAATGGCTGATTATTTTGGGATTGTTTGGGAAGTGGGCTGCCTCCTCCTTCTTCCATTTTCATAGTGTTGAAAATCAAACCTGGGTCTTCAAAGAGTGCAGCCCAGTACTCTACCAACTGAGCTAAACCCTAACCCTGTAACTTTAATTAAGACTAACCTATTTGTTTTCTTTTTGTTATTGATGTTGCATGAGGTTTTGTGTCAAGTTGAAAAATCCTTTGCCAAAACTAAAATCATGAAGACATATACTGTCCTTTCTTTAAATAAAAGTTTATATAGTTGTGGCTCCTACATTTAGACCTTTTACTATTTTCTGTTAATTTTTATATATGATGTCAGGTAGAATTACAGCTTCACTCATCTGAATGTGCCTATCTAATTTTCCCAAAGTCATCATAGAAAAGATCATTCTTTCCCTATGAATGGTCTTAGTACCCTTACTGACAATAGCTCAAACATTGCTATGATCTGAATGTGTTTCCTGAAAGACCAGGGTTGGAAACTTAACCCTGAAGTATTGGGATAAGTAGCCTAATGAGAGGTAATTTGGCCAGGAAGAAAGAGGGAGTGAATTAGGGTAATTATGGTGACAATGGGGCATTTTAAAGGGAGAATTAAATTACTTTTATTCACGTTTTTTAATGTCTCTCTGCCCTTCCCCATGGGATGATGCAGGATCTTGCCAGATACTGATCTATCTTGTACTTCCCAGGTCACAGAACAATGACGCAATAAAAATCCATTTATTAGTTTGTTATAAGTTATCCAATACTGTGGTATTGTACTATGGTACCATAAAATTAACTAGCATAATAAGAGTACTCTCAATTCTATTCCATTTATCTATTAAGCCACTACCACACTCTTGATTACTATAGTTTTGTAGCAAGCTTTGAAATCAGGAAATGTGATTCCACCTAATTTATTCTTTTTTTTCTAACTATTTTGACTATTTTATATTTTTCACAATTATATATGAATTTTAACATGAGTTGTCAATTTCTACAAGGAGGTTGACTGGGATTCTGATAAGGACTATGTTGACTCTGTAGATCACTTTGGGAAGTCTTGCTATCTTAATAATGCTAAGTGTTCCAATCTATAAGCATGGGGTATCATTACAGTCACTTAGATTTATATAATTTATTTTGACAGTATTTTGTCATTTTCCAAATATAAATCTTGTACTTCTTTTGCTCAATTTACTACTTTTTATTTTTCATGCTATTATAAATGGGTTTGTTTTCTTAATTTCATTTTTGGAGTATTCCTTGCAAGTGCTTGGAAATAAAATTTAGTTTTTCATATTCCTCTTATATCCTATGACTTTGATAAACTTGCTTACTACTTTTAATATCTTTTTCGTGGGTTACTTAGCATTTTTATATACAAGTTCATGCCATCTACTAATACAAATAGTTTTACTTCATCATTTCCATTCTGAATACATTTTTTAAAAACTGCATAATTGCCTTGAGTAGAAACCTCAATGTAATGGTGAACAGAAGTGCAGACATCTTGTTTCATTCCTGATCTTAAGCGAGCATCATCTAGTCCTTCATCACTGAGTGTGCTGTTGGTCTGGTATTGTCCATGGATGCTTGGTGTCAGGTTGAGTTCCCTTCTACCCACAGTCTGTTCAGTGTTTTTATTTATGACAGAATATTGAATTTTACTGGATATTTTTCCTGTACCTATTGAGATTTTCATGTGATTTTTAAAATTCAATTCGCATGATGTATTGCATCAACTGATTTTCAGATGCTGAACTAACCTTGTACAGGATCATTAGAAGCATCTTTTAAAATTTTTTCATAAACCAGTCTAACTTATGCTTGACACTACATGTTTAAATAAATGTTCAGCAATAATTCCTTTTACCCAAATCACTTTTACTCATACACAGGAACCTGTGCATGACATTTTACATGCTATGTATGTGGTAGCAAAGACTCGGCCAACCAGGGCAATGTCTGTGTCTCCCTGTGTTACCTTCCACCCCTGGTCCCTCCTTCTCCTCCTCTGTTGAGTTTGCATGTTTTGTCCCCAAGCTCCTCGTTTGGTCCTCATCTGCTTTCCTCTTTCCAACTTAAAAAATGATATTCCGGTGTCTTCATAGCTACTTGGGCTTGTCTCCTCTTTCACATCTTATTCCTTACCTTTCCTGATGTCTCTTGTCCTTGAACTCCCTTCTCCTCTTGCTTTTGCAGGAAATACAGTGTAACCACATTCATGGGGCACTAATATGTTGTAAGCTCACAGCTGACATCCAAGACACAGAAGTGACAAAATCAGTATCCCTGCCCTCTAAAAACTCACCAAGAGACAACCAAATGTCTATTCATAATTAGCTAGGTAATATAGTGATGAAACTAAGATTTAGTTCTCAGGGGAAGAGAGGAAGCAGCAGACTGTATCATCTTAAACCTGGTAGTTTGATTGTCGATAAACAATTACCATGGAAATCTCATTTCACATAACTCTTCATTTCCTTCTTGTTTTATTATCTCATATTTCTGAGCTTTGTACTTACTGTCATTTTTTTTTCAGTTGATGGGCATGTTGTCCATTATAGTGCAAAAAGTTTTACAGGTGGCATAGGTAACTTTTCTAATACCCAGTAGATCTACTGATCCATTCCCAAGGTCACAGCCTAAAGATTGCCTTCTGAGCAGCAGGCCAACTGGTGTCCAACAGAAAAACTAGGGTTGAATCTTTGGACTGAGTCACACCAGAAATTGTTTTTATCAAACTTTATTGACAGCAGGTTGAGCTTGTTCAGATCAATAATTTTGATGTGGACTAATTTATTGATGGGAAATGTGCTTACATGTTATACTTCCTAGTGGGAAGGAATTTGGGATTATTTCAAAGATGTAATTCCATTGTAACTAAACCTTATTTTTCCCATCTGTAATAGGAAAATGTTGATTTAATGTAACCCTGATCATTTTCTGTTTCTTCATGCCATTTGGAAAATGTTTCTTGAGTGTTCATTGAAATGCCTAGACCAGATCTAGGCCCTTGGAGTGTATACAGAAGGAAAAGCAAGGTAGAAGTCTGCTCTCTTGGAGTTTGTTTTCCGGGGGCAGAAATACACAAAGAAAAATTAAAGCAGAGAAGGGAAAAGCAAAAAGATGAATATGTGAAACATTTAGCATAATACCATTTTTTATTTTACAGTACTAGGGGGTCGAACCCAGGGCCTTGTGGGTACTTAACTAGAGTTCTACCACTGAGATGGGCTGGGATTTAGCTCAGTTGGTACAGCGCTGCTTTGCGGTCTCTGAGGTCCCGAGTTTGATTCCCAGCACCACAAAATGGGAGAAGGACGTGGCAACGCACTCCCAAGGCAATACCGAAACAGTCAGCCATTGAAAACCCTGTGAGGGTCGCTATGAGTCAGACTCAACTCGACAGCACCTAACAACAACAACAACAACAACAACCACTGAGATGCACCCCGGACTCCTTTTGAATATTTTTTTGAGACAGGATCTCAATGCCTTAGGCCTCCAACTTGTAATACTCCTGCCTCCCCCTCTCGTGTCACTGGGATTACAGGCATGCATAACCTCAGGCGACAAGCACAATATTTTTCTTACATCAAATGCCCAAGAACCCTTTGTCATTGTTTCTGTGGTTGATGATTCTGGGCACCAAGTTCTGATGCCTTTGAAAACAACTGGACAAGGTTGGTTCTCTGACATTTTCCAACTTTCATTCTTAGGTGGCTGTATACCTAACACAGGTACAGATGAGTTGTTTAGAGGGAGCTGGAAGGAGGCCCTATATTGTCTACTCTGTGAGGCAAGACAGGAACCCTGGCTTAGAGCCTCTCTTTCTCTCTCTGAGGCAAAAAGACCAGAAACACTTCTCCTTCCTGGGACTGCATGGAAATGCAGGATCATAAGGTGCATGCCAGACTGGCCAGAAAGGAATTTATACTTCCCTATAGTCCATCTGGGGAGACGGACCTGGCAATCCACTCCCAAGGCAATCCTGAAAACAGTCAGCCATTGAAAACCCTATGAGGGTTGCTATGAGTCGGATACCGACTCGACAGCACCTAACAACAACATAGCCCATCTGGGCTGGGGTTTAGCTCAGTTGGTAGAGAGCTGCTCTGTACTTCCTGAGGACCCAGGTTCAATCCCCAGCTCCTCAAAAATAGGAAAAGGATGTAGTAGTCCAACCCCCACAGAAAACAATCAGCCATTGAAAACCCTATGAGGTTTTCTATGAGTTGGACCCGATTCCATGGCACCGAACAATAAACAACAGAGCCCAGATTATCTAGGTGCAAAGGTAAGGACCAGAATTTTCACTAAGTGTCTGTTCCAAACAGACCTACCAAAGAGATCAATGCACAACTTGTTTAATCACTAGAGTTGTTATTTCCTTTGTTTTTGTATTAAAGATGGTAATTTTGTATCTTGGGAATAAAAGATGCAACACATGATAATACAAGCCATTTTCATCGCATAATTCAACTTGACTTTTATTTTCTAAGTAGATTTGTTCTGCTTCCTACCTCTCCCCCCAAAATAATCAATGCTTCTTATACAGCTGTCACTTAGTTATTATAGCTTTCAGTTGGAGATTGGAAGAGGGTGGCTTTAGAAGAACACTGTAAGTGATTCAAAGAAGAGTTGTGGAGAGTAGGACTATGGTGTGTGACAAAGAATGAGCAGATGATGACACAAGGTGCTTGGTGCATTAAGGAATCAGCAATTAGGAATAAGGAAAGTATGGTAATTATGCATGGACTATTGTTCCACTGGGGGCTGGGATTTAGCTCAGTTGGTAGAGCTCTGCACTGCAGTCTCTGAGGTCCTGAGTTCAATTCCCAGCACCGCAAAAATGGGAGAAGGATGTGGCAATTCATTCCCAAGGCAATCCTGAAACAGTTAGCCATTGCAAACCCTATGAGGGTCGCTATGAGTCGGATACCGACTCGACAGCACCTAACAACAACAACAACAACAACAACATTGTTCCACTAGGTAGAAATCAGAAACAGCCCAGACCTCTTTGCTTTTCTAACTTGGTCTCTCTCACACCTCAACTCAAATAAGCAGCTCTATCCAAGGATCTTAGATTTGGTTCCCAGCCATCCTCTACCTTTCTTTCATTCTCTATACTTTGCAATTTCCATCTTTCCTTTTTTTCTCAATAGTATTGACTTGCTTTGCATTTTCTCCCTTCTTTACTATGTTCAATTTATTCTACATATTTGATCACAAAATTATTTTAAATATATTTGAATATTAATTTCATGGATTCTCTTGACAATGCTTTTTTTGTTTTATCCTGATTATACCGTTTCTTGGTGATGTTGGTAAATACAGCTGTCCTGCCTAAACTGGGCCCCACTCACCAGACTCCTTTCCTAGGGAAGGCACTCCCTCACCCTTGCCTGCACTCATAGTCGACACTGGGCATCTGCTTTGGAATTTAAATTTCAATTGGAGCATTTCTAAAGGTATACTCTTTGTACTGGCCAGGGCTATCCAGAGGAACAAAACCAATAGTATAGATACAATTATAGGAGGAGGTTTTTTAGATTGGCTTATACAATTAGCAGCTGAATAGTTCCACAATGGCCATCTACAGGTTTGAGAACTCAGGTAACCAGCAGCTGCTCAATCCAAGAAGCTGCCAGCCTCAGAAGAAGAGTGCCCAATGATGTAGCCCTGGTCTAACTTGATAGACCTGACAGTGCCTGCTCCCCAGCTGCTGGTGAAGCCCAAATTCAAAGGCTAAAATATCTGGAGCCTGAGGGTCACAGGTGATAGCAAAAGCACCAAACACATCTGCTCAAGACAGGTCTAACATACATACACCAGCTTCCCCTCCTTCTGCTATTCTGGGCACCCAGCCTACTGGACAGTACTGACCATGTTCAGGGTGCATCATCCTTCCTCAGTTCTCTGACTCACATGCCAATTATTCCTGGAAACACCTTTATAGACACACCCAGAAGTGTGTTTTAACAATTTCCTTTTGAGTCAGTCAAGTTGCCTACTAAAATTAACTATCACACTCTGGTGTAAATGCATGTTATGTGAAAATAAAAAATGGCATGTATGTATGTATGTATGTATGTATGTATGTATGTATTTATTTATTTATTTGATGGTACTTGGACTTTGAACTCAAGGCCTCCCACATCCTTTGCAAGTGCTCTACCACTGAACTGCAGCCATCCCATTTTTAATGTTTTATCTTGAGTCAGAGTCTGCTAGGTTACCCAGGCTGCCCCTGGCCTCAAATTTGTGATCCTCTTGCCTCGGCCTCCTGAGTAGCTGGAATTAAGAGGCATGCATCATTCTGCCCAGCTTGATTTTTATTTGAAAGTCTTTGGGAAAGGTTATTTTCAAAAGTCAACAGTCTTATTAACAGAATTATTTCCTGGAGTCTTTGGTATTATAGAATACGGAGGAGCATTAGGTAGTTAATTGTACCTAATGATGGGAGTAATATGGTAACACTGAACCCAATATGCATCATGGTTCCCACACCTAAGGTACTGATTCTGAGATCCACCACCCAAGAGGCTTTGAATAGGCAAGTGTGTTTGTCTTTCTTGTAACATTGACGACTGGACCTACGTTCAAATTACCACAGAACATTTATGTAAAGCTGGGTGCGGTGGGGCATGCCTGTAATCCCAGAGTCTTGGGAGGCGGAGGCAGGAGGATCTCAAGTTCGAGACCAGAGGCAGCCTGTATAACTCAGCGAGACCCTGTCTCAAAAAAAGTAAAAAAATGGACTGGGGGTGCAGCTCAGTGGTCCAGCACTTGCAAAGCATGCAAATGTGAGGCCCTGGGTTCAACCCCTAGTACCCCCCCCAAAAAAAACATTTATGCAGATGTTGTTGCTAGGTGCTGTCCAGTTGGTGTCTGACTCGTAGCGATCCTATGACCAACAGAGGAAACATTACTGTCAGTGCTTCTCTGCTATTCATAGGGTTTTCAGTGGCTGATTGTTTTTGGGAGTGGGTTACCGGGTCCTTCTCCCAAGCCTATAGCACCTGATGTTCCCATGCAGTCTCGCATCCATGTACTAACCAGGTCCGACCCTGCTTAACTTCCAAGATCTGACTCAATCAGACACCACAGTGGTATGGCTGCAGGCAATTATGTAGCAATAACGACAAAATCTTTGTAACTGTTTCTCTTTTCCACTTATATTAATATTGTTTTCTATGCCACAGTCCTCTGAATAAAGCAGTTCAGTCGATTTACATGTTTTATATTGTTTTTATTTTACCTCCTTTAGTTTAGTTTGAGGTTATCCAGTAAATAAATGAATAAATAAATAAATACTTTTGTCTCATTAGTAACACTCCTACATTTTCTGGTTTCTAGTGACAGCCTTCATCTTACTTGCATAAACTTAACTCAGCATTGGAATAGTCCAAATTATTTGGAAATCTTTACCTCCCTGGATCCAATAAATACCACAGTGAAAATGCTCGTTATCATCCTCTGGATGTTCCCTAAGTAGGTTATGCTTCTATTAGAGAAACAGAAATAAGTGATTCTCCAGGCTTTCCAAATATAAGAACTCATAGATTTTAGCATGGAGATGTTGCTTAACATTCCAGACTTCTTTTAGTATTTGTTTATTAAGAAAAGACAGAAGACCAAGGTATGGACTAGCCAGGATTTAAAATCAGTGTTTTATCTCTCCCTGGAAATCTGATTAGGGAATGATTTATCTCATTTGGGGCCTTAGATGGTCACAGTCGCTTGTTCCACCCCTGAGAGCTCAAAAAGAAGCAATTTGTACAAACCACTTTCCAATACTAGGAACTCTAACTTATTTTAGATTTATTCAGCACAGAGATAAGAAGATTCTCCTCTTTAATTGGCAAGCAAGCTATAAACATCCCCCATTGATACATAAGGTTAAAGGTGCCAAAATAAATGAGTTATGGCAAAAAAGGATCTACCTGGGGAAAGTCATTAGACCACAGAAAAATTGCTGCTTAGCCAGAAGAATAACTCTTTAGCACATGAAGAAGGAGACGGAGTGGTACCTTCTGGTCTGATAAATCCAACCTATCTCTCTTGGACAACAGGTTTGCTTTATTTTGTTTTGGTTTTCAGTTTAAATTGACTATAAAACATAGTAAAAGTGATTTGAAAAAACAATTATTCAGTGCTTTGATGTTGCAGCAATATCAAATTCCTATAAAAGTCTCTAAGCTCTTACATTCAAAGTCCCTACATACCTCATTGCAACCCCTAACAGCAGATAACGGGCCAGCCATGGGCTTCAGTCCACACTTTAACAAGCATTGGTGCAGCCTTTCCCTGAAGCTCACCAAATATTGTACCATCCACCACCATTCAGAAGCTGGGGGGTAGGAGTGGATATGTAAGTTACTTTGCTATTTGTTTACAGAAACTCACCTAAGGGGGATATATTTTGGTACCATCTTTGGATGAAAATTTTCTCTTGTATTGCAAGAGAGAATTCAGAACCAAGTGTGTAGCATAAAAATAATTATCCAATAAAAAATTATCATTGGATGATGAATAAATACTGTTCACATTGTTCTTCACTAAAACCTTGCA
Organism: Pedetes capensis; assembly: GCA_007922755.1. NCBI lineage: Eukaryota > Metazoa > Chordata > Mammalia > Rodentia > Pedetidae > Pedetes > Pedetes capensis. The sequence goes on from VMDO01008411.1 coordinate 58,369, forward strand.
ATTTTCAAGCATTAAGAAATTCATTCTATTTCTCATACCCATAATAGTCTCAAACATTCTAAAACAAATAGGCAAAAATATGATGTGAAATGTAAAGTATTCTGCACACATGCATACACACAAAATTGCATTTGCTTTTTTAAAATGGGGATGGTCTTTTAGTAATCTTCACTGGAAAACAATTCAGAGTTCCAGATGGTACTACATAAGCCCCACCACAATGATTAAATATGACTGGCAGGTGAATAAAATGTTGACAATCTCACCTCCCCTTCCCCTCAATCCATCTACAATGTAATTGATATTCTTTACTGCACAAAAGTTACTTTAGTTCCCATCCACTAACTACATTTTATTGAAAATGTGTGATAAAACTGATCCAGGAGAATGCTTTTTCTTATAACACCAGAAAGTAGAAAAAAAAAAAAAAAAAGGCCATGGAAAGAAAGACCAGGAAATTTTATTCAGGTGAATTTAACTTGCTTTATTACCTGAGAAAACATAATGTGTCTAATTGTTTTGTAGCTATTCAAACCCTTAGCTTTTATTACTTAAATTCCATTAGGCATAAAACTGTTTATCACTAAGCACGCATGCACACACACACACACACACACACACACACACACACACGAACTCGAGAGTTTGATGAAGGAAATGAAAGGAACTTTTTAAAATAAAACTTGTTGTTTGTTATTCTGTGATATTTCTTCTGCCTTCATCTGACACTATAGCCATTGATACTTTTGAGCCCTAAACTGTTGAAACCTTTACTTGGAGAGAAAAAAGATAAATAAGTTGCCCTTCTTCAATTATTAACTCCTGACTTCTCAGCAATGGAAAAATCACAGGAAATGATTAAAACAAAACACCACTATTGAGTGAGGTAAGATGTGATATAAAAGATGATACTGATAATTCCTGGAAAATAGAAAAGTTTATTTACATTTTATTAATCAGTGTACGTCTCTATAGTTCATAGAGTTAACAGGAAAGCAATATTAAGTCAGTGAGCTACTTCCAAATGTCTTTTTTATTACTTTAATCATTATTAAAACTATGTGTTGACATTTACATAATTCAGCCAATCTTTTTACTATCAACTAAGTAGTAATTAATGAATATTCATTCCATTTTCAGCATTTATTGGATGCATATTCTTAAAAGAGCATATGTTCAAAAAGCAATCTTTCCTCACTTAGGGAGTTCAATATCTTGACTCAGAGACAAAGAAAAATTACCTAATTATAAACAAGCCCAAACATATCATGAGTTTAGCCCAAAGGAATGTTCACCCCTCCTGTGCCCCTGTAAAAATTGTTACCTAAATATATCATTACTGGAAGTAGGATATTGAACTCTTCAGCTATTATTGTTGAATTGTCCATTTGTCTAATTCTGTCAATCTTGTTTCGTACAATTTTGGGCTTTCTTATAAGGTACATTATTTATGTGCTGGGTTTTAGCTCAGTTGGTAGAGTTCTACTCTGTCCTCTAAGACCCTGGGTTCAATCCCTAGCACCACAAAAACAATACCACACACACATACACACACACACACACACACACACACACACACACACACACACACACAAGATGTAGCAATCCACTCCCGAAGCAATCCTGAATCAGCAATTGAAAACTCTCTGAGGGTCACTATGAGTCAGACCCAACTTGACAGCATGTAACAACAATACCATGCTATTTATATTAGTATATGTTCTTGATAGGGCTAGGGTTCAGCTCAGTTGGTAGAGTGCTGCTCTGCACTCTGTGAGGCCCTAGATTCCATCGCCAGCACCACAAAAATGGGAAAAGGACATGGCAGTCCACTCCTGAAACAATCTGGAAAACAATCAGCCCTTGAAAACTCTATAAATTTGTTGTACATAGGGTCACTATGAGTCAGACCCAACTATAGGGTACCTAACAACAAAAGCAACAACATACTCTTGAAGGACTAACAGTTTTATTGTTATAAATACCTTTCATTGTGTCTGGCAATAATATTTGTCTTCAGGTCTATGTTTCCTTATATCAGTATAGACATTCTACCTGACTCTGGTTACCATTTGCATAGAGTATCTTTTGTCTCTTCTTTTATTTCTAATTTATTTGTGTGTTTGCATTGAGAATGTATTATTTCTGGGTAGCTTATATAGGTAGGACAAGTATTTCTATTTACTTTTTTCAAAAATTTGACTTAGTGATTCTGCCTTTTTCTGCCCTTCATTTGGAATGGTTTATTAATTCATATTTGATGTAAATACTGATAAGCTATGTGGTATACCTGATATTTTTCTATTAGTTTCATTATGTTTCATGACTTTTTTTTGGATACTCTTCTCTCCTTCCATTACTACTCTCTCTCTTTCTGTGTCTCTAGGAGACAGAATCTTCCTATGTAGCCCAGGCTGACCTCAAAGTCATGATCCTCCTGCCACAGCCTTTCACGAGCTGAAATTACAGGCAAGCACCACCATCTCCAACTAATTGTGGTCTTCCTTTGCGTTTAAAAATATTACCTATTGCATCACTGTAATTACCTTGCCATCTTTTCCTTTTTTGTGTGTTTGTTTGTTCAGTTATTTACTAAGTGGTTGTCATGGGGATTATAATTAACACCTTAATACTTTGTATGTCAACATAATTTCAATTACATATAAATACTTTACTTCTATATAACTATATTTCTCCCACATTCCATTGTACTTTGTGTTTAAAAATTACAACCAATCCTCACTATGCATGCATTAATATTTCAGACTATTTCTAATTGACAAAAATAGTTTTATATCTCTATAATCAACACTTGTGATCATTTGCAGGCAGGCACATAAAAGCAAAAAGTTGAATCATCCAACCTGTACATTCCCAGCTGAGAGGCAGACAAGACCATGGTCTGTCTTCTACTTTCCACTCCCACACTTAGTTGAGCAGAGGTGGAAGCAGTAGTGGGCAGCACATTCTAGTACAAGAAGCTCCAGCTCTGGGGCAGTTGATGGCACATTAATCCCGCTCTGGCACTTGTTATTAGAGTGGCCTCAGGAAAGTCATTGCATCTTCCTGAGATTCTCTTTCTCTTTTGTGACATAAAGAACATAGAAACTGCTGGCATTAGTTGTTGTCAGGATTTATGATTATAATCTATGTGATGTATTTAGATGATAAGATATATCCCAGGAGCCACAGTTTAATATGTGCTAATCAGTGTCCACAGTGACTTTATAGAACATATCTATGGGGAATAATAAAGATTGACTTTAAATCCTTATACTCTGCAAGTCACAGGCCTTCAGAGACACAGAACCAACAGTATGTATTTATTGTAAGGAATCAACTTACATGATTGTCCATGTGGGCAAGTGCAAAATCTGTAGAACAAGCATGTGAACTAGAAATTTGGAAAACCTTTATATTTCAGTCCTGAGTTGGAAATTTATAGGGCAGCTGGGCAACCTACAAATAAAGAAATAATGGCTAGGTTTTTTTGTTTTGTTTTGTTTTTGTTTGTTTGTTTTGTTTTGTTTTGTACTAGGTGGCTGAACCCAGGGCCTTGTACATGCTTTGCAAGTGCTCTAGCAATGAGTTGCACTCTTAGTCCCTTTTTAAATATTTTACTTTGAGACAAGGTCTCGCAGGCTGCCCCTGGCCTCGAATTTGTAATCCTTCTGCCTACGCCTCCTGATTTGGTGGTACTACAGTTGTGTGCCACCACCACCGCACCCAGGTAATGGCTGGATTTCTGTGCTACAGTGTTAAGACAGAATTTCTTTTTCTATGAAAAATCTCAGCATTTGATTTTAAGTTTTTAAACTGAGGGGATGAAACTCATCATGATAGAGAATAATTTCCTTAACTTCAAGTCTATAGATGGTAAATAGTAATCACATCTATAAAATACCTCCAGGTCTATGACAGTATGTGACCAAACAACTTGGCAGCAGAGCCTAGCCTAGTTTATTCAACATAATCATCATGCTCCATAAGTTTTGCTTCATATAATTTTCTTTCAAATCAGATATAATTTTAAAAATTATAAAAATGCACCCATATTGTCTTATATGTTTACCTATATATTTACCATTTCTAGTATTATTTCTTCACATCATTTTAAGTACTACATCAGTTAGCTATTACTGTGGGGACTTGCATGTTGTAGTGAGGCTGAAAGCTATGCTACTGGTATTACACATACCAGCAGGGTCACCTATGGTGGACAGGTTTCAGCTGGGCTTTCACACTAAGACAGACTAGGGATGAAGAACTGGCAACCCACTCCAGAAATAATTGGCATTGAAAACCTTATAAACAGCAGAGAAGGACTGTCAGAGGTAGTACCAGAAGATGGGCCCCATGGGGTGGAAGTCACTCAAAAGACTACTGGGGAAGAGTTGCCTCCTGAAAATAGAGTCTATCTTAATGAAGGAAATGGAGTACAGCCCCAAGGACTTCCATTTGCTGAGGCAGAACAACTCAAAATGAGGAGAAACAACTTTAAACATCCATTAATAATTGGAACAGGGAATGTACATAGTATGAAACTGGGAAAAATAGAAACCATTAAAAGACAAATGGAGTGCATAAACATTGACAATCTAGGCATCAGTGAGCTAAAATGGACCTATGTGGGCCATTTTGAGTCAGATAATCATATGGTCTACTCTTCTGGGAATGACAAATGAAAGAGAAATGGGGCTGCATTCATCATCAAAAAAGACATCTCAAGATCTATCCTGAAGTACAGTGCTGACAGTGAGAGAGAAATAGCCATACATCTACAAAGAAGGCCAATTAATATGACTATTATTCAAATTTACCCACCCACCACTAAGGCCACAAATGAAGACAGGGAAAATTTCTACTGGCTTCCACAATCTGAAAGAGATCGAACATGCAATCAGGATGTACTGATAATCACTGTGGACTGGAATGCAAAAGTTGAAAACAAAGAAGAAAACTCATTAGTCAGAAAATGTTGGGGTTTTAGCTCTAGCCTGGCTAAGATTAAGGCCAAACCCTCAACATAACAATGTGATCGATGTCGGGAAAGAAGGACCTCGGGAGACCTTCTGGTGGTGAAACAGGGGTAGGTAAGGTTTATTGGGATGCTCCCCTGATGGAGAGCAAGGAGCAAGCAGCCCCTATAGAGCAGAGCTCTATCCCTTTAAGTGCTGGCTCTAGGCCTGCAGCATGGAATGCTGCAGGCTCAGTGCTGGTACAGCTCAGCCTTAAAGGCACAGCCACAGCCGCTGGTGTTCCGTGGAGGTCTGATGGTCTTGACTCTCGAGGCTCGCCTTCTTTACCTCCCTCCTTCCCAAGGATGGGAGAAATTGGGAGGCTCTTCGTGGCTTGCTAGATGCCTTCGGCTCTTCGGGGCCCCTGGGCTTGATCTCACTGGCTTGCTAGAAGGTCTTGCTGGAGTAGGGAGCGCTGGTCCAGGTGTTCAGGAGGCGGTCAGAGAGGTCAGAATCAGTGGTTGATCAAAGGATGTAGGGTCCAGATGGGATCCAGGAGCCCTGCTTTTATAGGGTCCTGGAAGGGTCACATGGTGGGATTCAGCCAATCAGAGCACAAACCTGACAGGTACAGTGGGTAAACTGACATATCTGCCAGGTGGGGACAGTTATTACCTGAAAGTGGTGAGGGGAGCCAATCAAAATTAGGGTGGTTAGGGCAGGTCAAGCTGGCCAGGGGCCATCTTTGCTCACTCGATGGGAGGGGCTAGTGTGAGTGAGTGGGATGAGCCCTGGGGTCAACTAGGGGTCAACCCATCAGGCTGTTATGAGGGACCCTAGTTGAGAAATATAATTTTAAAAATCCCCAACAAGAAAATATGGCCTTTGTGACAGAAATGGAGATTGCATAATAGAGTTTTGTCACACTAATGACTTTTTCACAGCAAATACATTTTTTGAGCAACATAAATGACTACTATACACATTGACTTCACCAGATGGAACATACAGGAACAAAATCTACTATATTTCTGGAGACAATGGAAAAGTTCAATATCAAATGTCAGAAGGAGATCAGGTGCTGATTGTGGATTAGACCATCAACTGCTCATAGGCAAGTTGAAACTGAAACTGAAGAAAATTGGAATAAGTATATGAAAACCAAGGTATGACCTTCAGTATATCCCCTTGAGTTCAGAGGCCATTTCAAGAACATGTTTAATGTATTAGACAGGAATGATAGAATACCAGAAAAGCTGTGGCAGGGCATCAAAAATATCATCAAAGGGCACCTGAATCAGGTCAGGGTACTTTCAGTCACATAATATGGTTTTGAAAGCTTGACATTGAACCAGGGAGACAGGAGAAGATTTGATGGTTTTGAATTATGGTGCTAGAGGCAAATATTGAATATAACTTGGACTGCCAAAAGAACCAACAGATCTGTCCTAGAAAAAGTGCAACCAGAACGTTCCTTGGAAGCAAGGATGGCTAGAGTGTCTTACATATTTTGGACATGCAGTGAGGAGGGACCAATCCCTAGAGAAGGACATCATGTTTGGGAGAGCAGCAAGTCAATGAAGAAAAGGAATATCCTCAACTATATTGATTGACACAGTGTCAGCAACAATGGGCTTAAAGGTAAATATGACCATGTTCCTGGCACAGAATCAGGGAGTGTTTCATTCTGCTGTACATAGGGTCACTATGAGTTGGACTCGACTTGGTGGCACCTAACAAGAGCAACAGTATATATTCATTTCTTCCTAAAGAAATTACTTTATATTTTTTATAGGGAAGCTTTTTAAGAGACAACCTTTCTTATTATTTTTATGTTGCAGGAACTTTTAATGCTTCCATCATTTTCAAAGGAGAGTGTTGATGGACTATTCTTTCAGCACTTTGTATATATCACAAAATTGCCTTCTGGCCTCCACTGACTTGCTGAGCATTCCACTTCTGTTACTGCAAATCCTTTGTATATAAAGATCCCTTCTCTCTTGCTGCCCTCAACATTTACTCTTTAACAGCTTCATTATCATATGTCAAGGTATAAATCTCTTTGAATTACCCTACTTTTATTCTGTTTTAGTTTCTATGACATGTAGAGTGATCCTTATCATCATATTTAGGAAGTTTTATGCCACAATTCCTTCAAATATTTCTCTAATTTTCTCTGTCTCTTTGTCTCTCTCTCTCTTCCTTATCCAGGAATTTTTGTTTTTTGTAGTTAGGGGTTGAACTCAGGGCCTTACATTTACTTTGCAAGTTCTACCCCCAGCCTACTTTTAACTTTCTTTATCTTGAGATCAGTTCTCACTAAGGCTGTCTCTGGCCTGGAGCCTACCATCTTTCTGCCTCCACCTCCCAAGTCACTGGGATTATAGGCCTGAACCACTGTGTTTGGCTTCAGAGAATCCTTTTACATGCATATTGCTTCTCTTGGTGGTCCCATAGATTTGTAAAGTCCTGTTCATTTTTCTTGATTCTTTTTTCTTTCTTTTCCTTGGTGAGACAATCTATTCCCTATACATATATTTACTATATATAGTATATATACTATATACGTGTGGGTTTCCTAAAAGATAACGTCCATCTTAAGCTTCTTTATTTACACACGGGCCATACAATTTTGTTTTATTGTTGTTGATGTGTATTGGTGGATTTTTTTGCATGTCTTTTTATTTTTTTTAAATAAGGCATTATAAATAATATAATGACAACTTTGGAAATAAAATTTTTCCCTGACACATGATGTGTTGTTGATATTTGTTGTTACTGCTATTTGTTTAGTGACTATTTCCACATTAATTCTATGAAGTGCCTATTTTTTGTCATCTCTGTAGTATTAAATGTCTGTGTGGTTATTGTAGAGGTCATCTAATGATCAAATACACAAATCTTTTGATGCTTGGATACAAGTCTTCCACTCTTTTTAATCAACTCTGTGCATATATTGGAACACCCCTTAACCAGTAAGCCAGAGTGTTCAAATTCTACCTTAACCTGGGGATGTTGTTAGGTGCTTTCAAGTTAGGTCCGACTCATAGCCACTCTCATACAGTTTTCAGCAGCTATTTGTTTTGGTCTTGCTTTGAGAGTGGGCTGCCACATCCTTCTCCCATTTACCTGGTGCTGTTTTTTTGTGTAGAACCTCCAATTTCACAGAAGTGGGAGCCTGTAGCATTCTTAGACATTTTCTCACCACATGCATAATCAGGGCCTTGTAGAGCCCTCTGTATGCACATGGCTTCTGTATTTCCAGGAACATGTAGGAGATTTCCAAAGCCTTCTATAACTATCTCATTCCTTAGATTTCATCCTTAAGCTTTTTGGGGGGTACCTTCTCATTTATCCAAACTGCTATTCATTGCCTACAGTTGCTGTAGTGATGAACCATTTATACCCACTTTCTTTAACAAATGCCCCAGGGAAAAGACTGCTCACTCTGGAGGAGCTCCAGGCCATCCCAGTGAGACTGGGCTCTTTCATGGAGTTCTCACCCACCACAAACAGGAACAATTCTCAGGACATTGGCAGTGAATGAGGAGCCTCATAGCACCAGTGGATGCCATGCTGCGATTATTCCCAGGCTACTATGCTGGCGATGAGGTTTACTTCAGTTGGTAGAGTGCTGCTCTGCATTTCCTGAGGTCCCAGGGTCAATCCCCAGCACTACAAAAATGGGAAGAGGACATGGCAATCCACTTGTGAAATAATCCCGTCAGCCATTGAAAACCCTATGAGGTTTGCTATGAGTTGGACCAGACTCAATGGCTCCTAACAACAATCAAGTATTACCTTCTCTCTCATTAATAAGGGACTGGGGTTTAGTTCAGTTGGCAGAGTGCCTCTCTGCACTCTCTGAGGCCCTGAGTTTGATACCCAGCACCACAAAAACTGGAGAAGGACCTGACAATCCACACTTGAAACAATCCCAAAACATTCAGTCATTGAGAATCCTATGAATTGATATAGTGCCACATATAGCAAAGTCTCAGGGAATATATCCTTCTGTTGTACACAGACTCACTATAAGACAGATCTGACTTCACGGCATCTAACAACAACAACAACACTGCCATGAATACTTCTCAAATCAACAATTTAGGACAATCTCATATGCTTCTATGGAACCCTGTTTACCTCTGTTGCAGTAACTGCCAAGTACTCGAATGGCTGGAAGTACAGTGCACACTATGCATGAGGCCCTGGGCTTGATCCCTAGCACTGAAAAAGAAATGCTGTCTTTGTTTATCTCCCTTTAAACAAAGAAAAGTCACTAAAAATGTTTTCTTCAGCAGAAAGATGGGATAAACCTAACACACACGTACATCCTTAACCATGCCCATCTGCACATACACAAGGAAATCATTTGTAGGTTGAAAAGCAATTAGCTTTAATACCAAGAACAATTATCTCTGAATGGTGACTGTGATTTTTCTGCTTTATTCCTTTCTATAAATGTCTAAGGGTGAGCCCATGGGTTCTAATATTTGCCATGAAAGATCTAACACTTAAGCCTTCAGACATTCATATGTATTTACAATTGACACATCTACCTTGCTAGAATATTATGTCTGGGAATACAACATGTGTAGAGGGTCCTTGACACGCACACAGGATGTCTGAGTTACTTTTCCTTAGTAAGCCACAGAACCTTCTTACAGAAACCAGAACAAACTCAGAGCATAGCAAGTAATTTGTTCAAGGCTTTTCTGTCAGTACAATTGAATTAGCTGCTATTACAGTTCCCTATAATAGAACATTTATGACTAACACTGTCCTGATTCCAAATAATACAGCTCTTCATCCCTATGGTCCACCATGGAAAACGACCCAGCTGACCTTTTTATGAAACTGTCTTGGTCATCACCTGTTGTTGTTGTTATTGGGTGGTGTTGTGTCAGGTCCAACTCATAGCAACCCTTTGTACCACAGACAAAAAACTACCCAACAGTGTGCCATGCACACAATCTTTTTTTATATTTAAGCCCAATGTTGCAGTCACTGTGTCAATCCATCTATTTGAGAGTCTTCCTTTTTCATTGATCCATCACTCTAACAAACATGTCCTTCTCCAGGGATTGGTCTCTCCTGGCTACATCTCCAAAATAAATAAGACTCAGTCTAGCCCTCCTTGATTCCAAGGAACACTCTTGTTGCACTTCTTCTAGTATGTATCTATTGGTTCTTTGCCAGTCCATGGTATAATCAATATTCATCTCCAGAACCATAATTCAAAAGCATCAATTCTTTTCCTATCTCCTTTATTCAACATCCAGCTTTTACAAGCATAAGATGAAACTGAAAATATTATGGTATGAGTCAGGTACACCCTCACCTTCAATGTGACATATTTATTTTTCAATACTTTCTAGAGGTCTTTGCAACAGCTTTTCCGAAAGCCATGAATCTTTTGTTTCCTTGACTGCTGCTTGCATGAGTGTTAACTATAGAACCAAGTAAAGCAAAATTTTGCGCAACTTCGATCTTTTCTCTATTGACCATGAAGTAACTTACTAATCCAGTTGTAATGATTTTTGTTTTGTTGATGTTGAGGCACAATCCATACTGAAGGCTGTGTTCTTTGATCTTTATCAGTAAATCTTTCAAAACTCCTTCATGTTCAGCAAGCAAAGTTGTGTCATCTTTATAATGCAGGTTGTTAATGAATCTTTCTCCAATCCTGATGCCACATTCTCTTTCATAAAATCCAGCTTTTCAAAAGATTATTTGCTATCATAGAGATGGAAGGGGTATGATGAAAGGATACAGTCACGACATGCATCTCTCTTGACCTTAAACCAAGCAACATTTCATTGTTCTGTTGGAACTACTGCTTCATTGTCCATGTACAGATTCCTCATGAGTACAATTAAGTGTACTGGTATTCCCATTCTTCACAATGTTATTCATGAGTTGTGATCAACACAGTCAAGTGCCTTAGCATAGTCAATAAAACATAGACATCTTTCTGATATTCTCTGCTTTTGTCAATATCTATCTGACATCAGGAATGATGTCCCTGGTTCTTCATGCTCTTTCAGATCTAGCTTGAATTTCTTATATTTTCCTATTAATATACTGCTGCAGTCACTTTTGAATGATCTTTAGTAAAATTTGACTTGCATGTGATACTAATGACATGGTTTGATATTTCCCACCTTCAGTTGGATTCCCTTTCTTGGGAATAGACACAAATATGGATCTCTTCCAGTCAGTTGGCCAGGTAGCTATTTTCTAAATCTCTTAGCATAGACGACTGACCACCTCCAGTACTGCATCTGTTTTGTAAAACATCTCAATTGGTACTCCACAAATTCCTGGAGTTTTGTGTTTACCAATGCCTTCAAAGCAGCTTCCACTTCTTCCTTCAGTGCCATTGGCTCTTGACCATATGCAGCCTCTTGAAGTCATTGATCATGCACCACTTCTTTTTGTTATAATGACTCTGTCTATTCCTTCCACCATTTCATGTTTCCTGCATCATTTTATATTTTCCATGTAGAATCCTTCACCATTGTTAATTGAGGCTTGAATTTAGTGATTTTATAGCACTTCCTTAACACTAATTACCATCTAGGATGAGCACAACAATATAATTTGTCCTATTATCTTCAAAATCTCAATCAAAACGTACTCTTCCCTTCTAGACTATAAAGTTTCCATGTCTATATAAAATGCATTTGACATGGAGGGAGAATTTGAGACTTACGCTAGACAAATGATTGTCGTTGTCAGCCCTGGCATTTTCCGTCTTAAATAGTTTGGTGCAATATATGGCTATTTCTCTTCTCTTTGATCAGAAAGTGATCTGTTTTCCTCTTGTGATGATTAGTTCTCTGTTTCTATACCCTCGCTTTCCAGCGTGATAAGTAGGTGGACCAAAAATTCTGTCTAGATTTTTAGGGTCCTTGTGTAATCTGTTCAGACTGTTGAAACCTGGATCCTTCAATTCAAGATGAATTAGGGTTCATTAAAGTGTCTTCTGTTAAATTCTACTTCCTCTACCTTCTAACTCCAATCTCCTATTTCTAAATTGTATATTTCATATCTGTCCCATTAACCTATCCTTTATTCCAAGTCTCTCTGAACAGCTCTTTCAAACGGAGCTTTCACAGGGATTGTTCTATTGGAGTTCCCTTGGACAATTTTCCTCAGCTTTTCGTTGCTCTTATGTCTACATTCTGAGAATATTCCCTGCCTCTCTCCTCTGTGACAAGCCAGGCTTTGTCACACAGGAACCTGGAACCCTATTTTTCAGGAATAGAGTGAGAGGCTCAGTTATGAGGGAATGATGTCTTGACATTACTTTCTGATTTCTGAAGGTGCTATTTCCAGCACAGATAATCTGGAACACTTTTTATGTGAAATATTCCAACTATGTCATGTGAAGTAAAAGTAAGTAAATAAGTAATAGCAATAATAAAAGATTTTGTTGTTGTTGTTAGGTGCCGTTGAGTTGTGTCCAACTTATGGCAACCCTCATAGGGTTTTCCATGGCTGATTGTTTCAGGATTGCCTCAGGAGTGGATCATTACATCCTTCTCCCATTTTTTCAGTGCTGGGAATTGAACATGGCACGTCAGAGACTGCAGAGTGGCGCTCTACCAACTGACCTAAATCCCAGCCATAAAAGACTTCAAGAAGCTTTTATTTAGTCAAGGACAAAAGTAAGTACAAATACCGCAACTGAAGGCAGTAAGTGTCCAGGCCTTGAGAGGTGTGTAGCTCAGGAGTAGAGCACTTGCTTAACATGCTGAAAGCCCTGGGTTCCATCCTCAGCACTGAAAAACAGAAAAAATATATATAATAAGATGAAAAATAAAGCAAAAAGAAAAAATATAATGCATCAACAGGATCTCAATTAGAGTTTAGATAAAAGATCTCATGGACCAATATTTTTCAAGAAGAAAGAAAGTACATAACCCATTTTGTGAATCATTCCATAAAATATTCTTCAGCATTTAAAAGAACAAAGTGTTTCTGCCACCGCCACTTTGGTGTAGTTAAGCCATAGTAGGTCACTTCTGTTTGAAACTCCTCAATGTTTCTCCTGGGACCAGAATGGGATCCGTCTCCTTGTTATGACTCTGCAGAAGGCTTGCCCTCCTCCCTGTCCTCACATCCTCTGTCCTGCTTTCTTCAGATCTTTTGCTTAACACACAATCAGCCATTACCTTCACAAAATGTAACTTTCTCTCTGAACTTGAGATTTGTTGTGCCTGCTGCACTCTTCTCTGGCCTTTGTTCTGTTGCTTTCCCAAACTTAGTTCAGCATATACAGCCTGGGGGCACTCCTGCTGGACATGGGAAGTGGTCTTTGTTTATGTTCCTGCTCCTGCTCTGTGGGCCTCAAATGTGGACCGCTAATGTGATTGCTCAGGGTTATCATTATTATTCACGTCTCTGACTCCATGATTAGGACAGGAACTACTTGAACAATGACTTGCATTGCTCCCTCCACATTCTTCATCAAAGACTAGTGAAACACATGACAAGGTATCAAACTAAGACTTCTTTGATTTGTGGTGGGAATGTGCACAGATGCATGCACACACACATGTACACACACATTTTACTCTCTACTGTCATGCTGGGGTGAAGAATTTCCCATTAACTTAAAAAGTCTATGCAATGCTTTCACACCAGAGCTTTTCTTCCCCACTGAAGAGCGGTTTCACCCCTAACTCAGTTTACATTTTAAACCCACTGGCCAAACACCTTGTCTTTTTCATTTCCTTTGGGCCAGAAGTCCGATCTCGGAAGAAAGACATGGAGTGCAAATGAGCGATGGCTGCACGGGAGTTTAAAGTGCATCTTTTTTTTTTATTAGAAGTTTTTAATGTACATCATAATGCGATTCATTTTGACATGGTTTTCATTGTGACAATTTTCATATATGCAATTTGATAAGCATTATTCATATAGATTACCCCTTACCCTCCTCTATGTTCCCCCCCTCGCCCCCTTCCCATCTAAATTAAAGTGCATCTTTAGTGGCAGAGCTGTGATGGATTCACTCCTCCTGCATGTCCTTGAAAAGCAGTAGGGGCACATGTTGGGTAATAATTGCTCTGCCTTGCTCGGAGGCATAGCACTTGGCTTATAGGACACTGATTCATTTGGATCTTGTGTGTATTTCAGCCCCAGGGCATTACCCACTGTTGAAATTGACACAGAACTAGAAGAGATAAATGCATAAAGGCTGGGGCTTTGGGGAACCCTGAGGCTGGTATTGATGAGGCTATAGCCTCCTCACTTTGCTTCCTGTGGCTTTTCTCTATCACAAGGAAGGCAGACCCAATCCCTAGCAAGGAGTGAAACTGTCCCCACAACAAACACATTGGGAGCCACTTTGCCTCACTTCAGAGGGAAAAAGAAGCAGTAGAGAGTTTCCAGGATGAACACATGGGGACTAGAAATAAAGTCAGCAAAGTGTATCACATTCATGAGTCCTTTGGCTCAGCCTCCCTTCAACATATGGAGGTTCAACCCACTTCCTAACTCTTTGGAATCCTAATGTCTTGCCTAAAACTCATTCAAAGTTCTGTGATAACTGGGATCAAATAGATACCTTCCTGTCCCTGTCTCCAGCAATTCAGTGATAGAGACTATTTTCCCAACTTGTATAACTAATGTCAGGATAAGGAGCTTCACCTTCACACCAAGAAACACTTCCATGGATAACAAAGCCATGCCTCTGCCAGCACTTCCTTCCTGAAGGTGAGCAGTTTACTATTAATACATACTTGGACTCCCCTGCTCAGGTCATGAATCCAAAAGTCCCACATACCTTGTTCCATACTCACCCAGAGGGTGGCTTTTGACAGGCCAGTTCTAAATCCTGCAAAACCTATCTTAGAACCACTCAGCCAAAGACCTAAGACTCCATGGGTGTGGTTGTTGTTGTTGTTAGGTGCAGTCAAGTTGGGTCCAACTCATAGTAACTCTCACAGCATTTTCAATGGCTGATTGTTTCAGAGTTGCTTTGGGAGTGGATTGCCACATCTATCTCCCATTTTTGCAGTGCTGGGGATCAAATCCAGGTACTTAGAGAGTGTGGAACAGCACTTTACCAAGTGAGCAAAACCCCAGCCCATAAAATAGGTGTATCCCAAGCTGGCCTCAACTCACAATCCTCCTGCCTCATCCTCTTCAGCAAGTTGAGTACTGGCAAGTGCCACCTTGGCCAGCCCTATTGGTGTTTCTTCCCCTGTGTTCTCTCTTGGAGATACCACCAAGGCTCTGCCCAAGTGGTATTCACCCTGGAGAGCAAGTTTAAGTGTCTTCCTTCAACCTATAGAGTTGAAAAGTCAACATCATCAATGAGTTCTTCCTCTCTGAAAGAAGGCTTTTCTTTCAGTGTTGCAATCTGGCTTACCTCTCTCATTTCCCTCAAACAGGAAAGATGCCCCAGCCCCTATCCTGAACATGCTGTTGTGCAAACCTTCCCCTTCTCCTCCAACTATTCAGGTGACGTATTTTCACCTATTATTCTGACTTTTCTTTCTCCACAGATCTGCTTATTGTAGGCTTGCTCAAGATGGCTGCTTGTAGCTTCTCTTTGTCAAATCCGCTTTACGTTCTCCTTTAATGGTAAAACTCATTATACATATGCAATAGATAGATAGATAAACAGATAAATAGATAGATAGGTATAGATATATCCCCCATGTGTTTGTCAGCTTCTTATGCTGTGGGGGCTTGCATGTTGCTGTGATGTTGAAAGCTATGCCACCCATATTTCAGATACCAATAGGGCCACCTACAATGGACATGTTTCAGCAGAGCTTCCAGACTAAGACTAGGGATAACGACCCAGCAGCCCACTCCTGAAATAACTAGCCATTGAAAAACCCTATGAATAGCAGAGAAACACTGTCAAAGAGTGCCAGAAAATGAGCCCCCCCCCCCCAGGCTGGAAGGCATTCAAGAAACAAATGGGGAAGAGTTTTCTCCTCAAAGTAGAGTTGATTTTAATGACAAGAATGTAGTAAAGTCCCTAGACCTCCTTTTACTGATGTGGCATGACTCAAGATGAAAAGACATATAGTGATTGCAACAATGGGCTCAAATATAAAAAGATCATGTGCATGGCACAATGTACAGTACTGTTTCATTCTGTTGTACATAGGGTCACTATGAGTCAGGCCCAACTTGACAGCACCTAACAAAAAACAAACAAATATAGATATATGTCTGTGTATAGATGTGTATATACAGAAATATCCATATACACATGTTGTTGTTATGTGTCTTAGAGTCAGGTGTAACTCGTAGCCGTCCTATGTACAACACAATGAAACACTACTTGACTATTTGATAGTGCTTCCCTGATATTCATAGGGTTTTTAATGGCTAACTTTTTCAGGAGTGGGTTGCCGGGTGCTTTTCCCTAGTCTGTCTTACACTGGAAGCTCAGCTGACACTCGTCCACCATGGGTGGTCCTGCTGGTATCTGAAATACTGGTGGCATATCTTTCAGCATGACAACAACACACAAGCCCCCACAGCCCAACAAGCTGATAAGACATATGGAGGAATCTATGTACATAGATATAGATATGCACATACGCACACATTAATTTTCAATCTTATTGCTGTGTCTCTACACACCTCTCTATACGCTAGTCTAACAATTCAAGAACTACCTGTCAGAGACACCTGTACAGAAGCCTTGCCTCATGCTGTTCCCACCTGTGGGCTCTACCTTTTTACCCAAATCCATGTCAGAATCCTACTTAAATCTCTTCTCTGATACTATATGCTGCTGTTGTTTTTGTTAGTGCCATGGAGTGAAGTCCCACTCATAGCAACCCTATGTACAATAGAATGGAACACTCTGACACTGTGCCATGTTCAGCACTATTGTCAGTGCTTCTCTGCTATTCCTTGGGATTTTTTTTTTCCTGCAGTACTGGAGGTTTAACCCAGGGCCTTGCGCTTGCATACTCTGCAAGTGTTGGATGACTGAGCTGCACCCCTAGCCCACTTTTTGAGACAGGGTCTTGCTAAGTTTCACAGACTGCCTATGGTCTTGGACTTGTGTTCCTCCTACCTCTGACTCCCAAGCTGCTGGTATTGTAGGTGTGCGCCACAGCACCCGGCTATTTTTTTTTTTTTTTTTTTTTTGTGGTACCAGGGGTTGAACCCAGGGCCTTGTGCCTGCATGCTTTGCAAGTGCTGGACCACTGAGCTACGCCCCCAGCACATTTTTTTTTTAACTTTTTTGAGACAGGGTCTCGCTAAGTTACCCAGACTGCCTCTGGTCTGGAACTTGCGATCCTCCCGCCTCTGCCTCCCAAGCAGCTGGGATTACAGGCATGCGCCACCGCGCCCAGCTTTCTTGGGATTTTGATGACAGATTGTTTCAGGAGTGGGCTGCCAGGTCCTTTTCTCAAGCCTACAGCACCTGGTGTTCCCAGGTGGTCTCCCATCCAAGGACTAACCAGGCTCAATGCAGCTTAGCTTCAGATATCAGATGGGCTGAGATGCCACAGTGGTACAGCTGAAGGTGATCCTGTATGGTAGAAACATGAAAGGCTTACACTTTTCCTTTGAAAGGATTGGATTTCATCACATTTCCTCCCACAATATTTTATATACTTCTCTTGTGAGCATAAATAATGTGAGTTCTTAGTATAGAAAACCATGTGCAAACACAGAAAACAGTGAATGGACTGAATGAGCTGCAGCTAAAGTTTGCTCGCTTCGGGAAAATTGTCAGAAGTTTGGTGTGGTGGGGTTAATCCAATAGATGTTCTTTCTGACTCAGGATGTGTGGAAGCTTCCAACCGTGCTTGCCTACCACTTCCTAAATTGGTAGAAATAAACTGAGTGGTCTCCCTGCCTGATCTACTAGATCTACCAATCATTGCTTCCCTCTGCCAGAGGATTAGGAGCCTTAGAGAATGGCCCAAGCATGGCAGGGATAGCAGCCTATGCTCTCTTAGTTCCTCCTGGCCTTGCTTTCTTCCAGGACAGAACAGGGTTATACAAATGGACCTGGCCAGGGAGGCTAAGAGTTGTCACACGATTCTGTTGTGTACTAATTATATTTTTAGATCCTTCCAAATGTGTGTTAGTCAACTTCCCATCACTGTGACAAAATATCTGAGATAAACAACTTAGTAGGAGTAAATATTCATTGAGGCTCATGGTTTCAGAGGGTTCAGTTCATAGGCAGCTGGCTCCATTTTTTTTGGAGCCAGTGGTGAGGCAGCACAATATGGTGGACAGTGCATGGGGATGCAAAGCAGCTCACCTCTGGTGGCCAGAAGCAAAGAGAGAGGCAAACAGTGGCAGGGGTACCAATAACCCTTTCATGCTCTCCTGACCTAACATCCTCCTCTGGGCCCCACCTCCTGAATCCCCCACAAGCCCTCAGTGCATGGCCTTTGGGGGACACTTAAGATCCAACTCATAATTAATGGATTGATGACAACCCCCAAACAGATTTTTGTTCCCACTGAAGTTCTAGCACAGTATCTGTCATGGTGCTCAGAAACTGTTTACCAAGTAAATACAAATCCCAGGGACTATTTTAGTTACAACACTGGAGAGTACAGACACCAGACTCATGTGCTTTTCTTGTACCAAGTCATACAGAATTTAGTGCTTAATGAAAGTTTCCCAATGATGGTGAAGCTATACAGGTTTACTACCCCAGTTTACCCTCACGTGGCCTTTCACTATAACTTCCAATAGGGCTGTGACATTCTATAATTGCTAGAGACAGGTTTTGCATATGCACATGAAATATAGTTATTCATTAATAATTTATTAGAACAAGCTTCACTCTGATATAATAAATGAAATATTAATTAATGCTTTTAAGGAAAATAGGTTCGAGCAGAAGTTGCTTTCTTCCTCCTCTCCTACTTGGGCTTTAGGTTAGCACAATATTTACAAGAGAAACAGATGCCACAAATTTAATTATGCAAACAAGCCAGAGAGAACACTGTTTTTTAAGATCTATCACCTGATTTCAAAATATTTCAAAATTAGCACATCCAGTGACAAGCTAAACAGTGTGCCCAAGCTGAGAAAAAGAGACATTTCTGGCCTTTTGAAGAACAAATATATAAAGCAAAGTTCATTTGGACTAAGTGGTAAAGACACCTGGAAGTTTCCAGAAAGAAAATCTGTCCATATTTTGTATGAGGACAGCTCCTAGTTGAGTTTTTATATGACAGAATTTATCAATGGTTCTAATTTATGGATACTTTATGAGGAATTTCATGTGCAATAGCATTAAGAGGAGGGATCTCTTTCATTTTCCTCTACCTCAATATCTACAGCTTCCAGAGAAGTTTCTGATACAGAGATGGTTCCCTCTCTCTTTTTAAATTTTAAAACATGGTATGACAGTTGTCCTTTATAAAAGGACATCTATAAAAGGATATCTAGACAGAAGACTGTCTTGCTGGAATGAGAAAACTGGTACTATTGGGACCGTCAAAGCTAATTTTAAAATACAATTAAATACAGAATGGCTAGAAGAAAATTTCTATTGTCGTCCATTATTAATAGACAAGGAGTATATGTGCTATCAGCCAAACACTTTGGTTCTCACTAGAGACTCAGAATTGAATAAGATTTGGTCCTCACGCTTGAACAGATCTTAACCTAAGAGAAAAAGAATAAACAATTGAAACTGCAATGCTTAGAGAAAGCTGCCAGAATGACTTTTCTTTAAAGGTTCCCAGTCCAATCACATAATTATCTTACTAAAAACATGTTTGGCTTTCCAGGGCCTGCCAAATAACAGGTAGGTTTCTTAGAAAGAGGTATTCTGCTCAAATTTCTCTGACCCTGTCTCTGCCCAATATTAAGAACTCCATTTCTCTCAACATTACACTTAACTGTGATATCATTTGCTTCTGGGTATTCAAATATACACTCTTCTCTGTTTGGGAACCCTGCCTCCCACATTAAACATCTCCCACCCCAGATCCACAACACAATTTAGTACCTGTCAAGCACTAGTTCCTGGTTCCTATTAGTCTTTCAGATTCCATTGGGATGTGACTGATGTTTTCCAGCAGCTTTCTCTGACAAAGGAACAACTGATTATAGGAATCAGTACTGGTACTGTAAGTGTTAAAAGCATGTAATATATCTAATAGCTTAGGATGAAAGTGGAAGTGGTAAGTTAAGACTAATCAAATGGAAAGAGAAAAAATTGAGGTGGAATAAAAGTAATCAGAACTTTGACCAGAGTTAGCAGTGAAAATAAAAAACAGGGGGAAAATATAACGATGTTGCTGGTAAGGGCTTTACTACCTTGGTTGTTGTTGTTGTTGTTAGGTGCCATTGAGTCAGTATTGACTCATAGCGACCCTCATAGGGTTTTCAGAAGCTGACTGTTTCGGGATTGCCTTGGGAGTGGATTGCCAGGTCCTTCTCCCATTTTTGCAGTGCTGGGAATTGAACTAGGGACCTCAGAGACTGCAGCGCAGCGCTCTACCAACTGAGCTAAATCCCAATCCACTACCTTGATTAGAATTTGAAAATTAATAATAATAATAATAAAAAAAATAATAATAATAAACAACACATCATTAGTCAAGCTACCACTATTAATATGATTAGGAAAATGGAAAGTGGTGAGATGAGTCCAGGTGAAGTTACTAAATTCAGATGTACACTGTGAGTAAATATTAGACAAAAATAACTTGTAGAAGGTAGAAGTAAAAATGATAGTTTCAAGGTTTCTGTAGTTCATATTGTTGTAGCAATTGTCAATTGTCAATTCCACAAGATAGTGACATGGATTATAGGGTTCATTTCTATAGCTCAAACAAAAGGAATAGTGTCAGGCCCAGAGTAATGGATTAATTAACTATGAAAAATTTACTGCATGTCAAGAGAACAGTGATATAGCAGATAGTGGATGATTTTTTCATATGTTGCTCCTGTAGCCACACTTTCTGTCTTAAAAAAGTTAGTGGCCTAGAGAAAATAAGAAACATCCACAACAAACTCCAGAGAAATAGGCAAAAGAAGATGGGCTGGAGCTGAAGACACATGAGCTAGGACAGGAGAAGCATGCTTCCAGCATGGGAAGTCTGGAGGGAAAAGCAATCACAGACAGGATTTGTTGGTTTATTTGTTTGTTGTTTTTCAAAGATGAAAATCAGCGCCAGGCTGGGTGGCGCCCGCCTGTAATCCCAGTGGCACGGGAGGCGGAGGTAGGAGGATTGCAAGTTCCAGCCCAGAGGCAGTCTGCCTAACATAGTGAGACCCTGTCTCAAAAAGTAAGAAAAATGGGCAGGGAGCACAGCTCAGTGGTCCAGCACTTGCAATGCATGCAAGCACGAGGCCCTGGGTCCAGGCCCTGGGTTCAGCCCCCGGTACTGCAAAAAAAAAAAAAAAAAAAAAAAAAAGATGAAAATGAACAGGGATGAGGTCTAAGCCTCAAAAAGATTTACAGCTTTATAGTTTATTTTGCTTTACCAACGTGGTTAGGGTGTAGTGATATTCTTCAGTTTTCTTAAAGAGTTCATGCAATATATTTAGATAATAAACCTTTGTTTTGTTAATTAGGAATTATCTATGTTGCTCACATGGACATTTGCTACCATGTTTCGTAGAGTAGAAGGGGCCAAGAGAAGAGACAGTAGAGCCACTGCGGCTTTGTGGATGCAGTTTCTCCATCCATCTCCATACCTTTAAGTCCGCTGCTCTTCCTTTCCCTGAGATCCTTCAGATTCTACTCCTTGAGTCCCTTAGACATGAATGCTTCCTGGCCCCACTCTTATTATGGGTGAGGACTTCTGCCTAAAAGCAATTTATTGTTGAAAATATCTTTCCTATTCTTTTTACTATTGCATTTTTTCTCAGCATATTACCATTTCACTAGAGATTATAGCAAAAGAAAACAAAAGCAACAGCAGAAACACAAACACATCCACATGTTCAAAACAACATCTAACTCTGGAGGCTTAATTACATTTGGCAAATCATTTATTCATTTGATTCAATCAAAGAAGGCAAGTAGAAACTTTTAATAATTAGGATTTTAATTTTCAAATGATAAAGAATTGACGATCCAAGGTAAAAATGGATTATTCTTACTCTTTAGGGTAATTTTGCAACATGTACTAATATCAGACTCACATAAAATAAATATTCAAGTGTTTTACTGAGTACTTCAAATCTGTGAAATATACTAAAATATGGATATACAAAAAGACATTTACATTTTGCCTACAATTCAATATATTTCCGAATTTTCAAGAACTGTAAGTTGTCAGTGTAATAGTCTAGTCAATTTGTCTGTATGCGCATGCTACATTGTGTGTTCTGCTTAATTCTGTTTCTCTCTAAACATCTTTGCATCAAAATAGCCAAAGCAAGTAAACCAGAAAATATACTTATGTTTTGTCCTAAGGGCTGATCTAATCTGAATACTGGCACAGTAGTCCCTCCTAATTCTAGGGGGACATAACCCAAGACCTCGAGTGGAGGTCTGAAACAGTGGATACTCTGAAATTTTACATACTACATTTTTCCTATCCATACTTTTATAATAAATTTTAACTTATAATTTAGACACAGTAAGAAATTAACAATTTATATTAGTCAGGATTTTCCGGAGTTATAAAATGTGCATAATTACAATGGGATTTATTAGATTGGCTTACATCATCAGAGGCTGAGTAGTCTCACAATGGCCATCTGTAGGCTGGCCAGTGAAACCAGTAGCTACTCAGCCCAAGAATCTGGAAGCTGCCTAATAAAAAGGACAGAGGATACAGCTTCAAATGTGCAGGTTAAGGCTCAAAGCTCCCTGGGGTGTCCACATTAAAAAGCCAAAGAATCTGGAGTTAGACACCCACAGGAGCTGACAGCAGTATAAAAAAAGAAAAAATAGAAAGAAAGAAAGAAAGAAAGAAAGAAAGAAAGAAAGACTAAAACAAAACAAAACAAAACAAAAACTCACCTGCTTGAAAATAATACATGAGCCAGCTTCCCACTTCTGCTTTTTATTCCAGGCATTCCCCTAGCCTGCTGCATGCTGCCACTTACATTCATGGTGGATCTTCCCCAATCAATTCATTGACTCAAAAAAACAATCATCTCTGGAAACATCCACACAGACATGCACAAGATTGTGTTTTACCAATTTTCTAACCATCTCTCAGTTCAGTCAAGTTGACAAGCAAGATTAATCATCACAAAATAACTAATAATAAAATAGAATAATTTAAAGAAAGCACTTTATTATTTACCTTGGCATATCCAAGTGGCCCGCATCACTACTTTTATGGTTGGGGGGCATTATTAAGTACAAACATTATTTGAACACAAGCCCTGTGATAACACAACAGTTGATTTGATAACCAAGATGGGTACCAAATGAACAGAAGGCAGGTACCATGTAGAATATGGACATGCTGGATAAAATGACGAGTTACATTCTGAGTAGGCTGGGACAGGTTATTGAAAGATATCACACTTTGCAGAACACTGTGCAATTAAAACAATTTTGTATAAATAATTTATGCAGTTTATTTCTGGAATTCTTTATTTAATATCTTGCAATACAGCTTAGCCTGCAGCCTAAACACTGTGACATCTGATTCTGTTAGATCTCAAAAGCTAAGTAGGGTCAGGCCTGGTTAGTACTTGGATGGGAGACCATCTGGGAACACCAGGTGCTATAGACTTGGGAGAAGGACCCAGCAACCCACTCCCAAAAATCAATTAGCCATTGAAAACACTGTGAATAGCAAAGAAGCACTAAAAATACTGTTTTGCCTGTTCTAGGTAGGGTCACTATGAGTCCAACACCAACTTGATGGCACCTAACAACAACGACAACAACAACAACAACAACAATAACAACAGTTTATTTCCAGAATTTTCCATTCAATATCTTCCAAGTAAATTTGAATTCAGATGACTAAACAGAGGCATAGAAAACCATGGATAAAGGGCAACTACTGCAGTATGATTAGATAAATGGGAGTGTTAGTGTTGAGTCAACTAACCATTCCATAGGTACGGAGAGCACTGAATCCTTTTAGCTTTAGCTTCCTCTGAGTTTCATTTGTTCTGTAGCAGCCCCAGGTAAAAATCAAAGATGATAACTAAGACTTGAGGAGGCACTTAGGCATGGACATGCATCCAATAGGTTAGATGGAGCATGAAGCAATATGAGGAACAGAATCAAGACT
The DNA here is from genome assembly GCA_007922755.1 of Pedetes capensis. Taxonomy (NCBI): domain Eukaryota; kingdom Metazoa; phylum Chordata; class Mammalia; order Rodentia; family Pedetidae; genus Pedetes; species Pedetes capensis. Next base: position 82,517 of record VMDO01008411.1, read on the forward strand.
GTTGCAGATCACAATTGTCAAAGCAGAGAACTCAGAAGCAACTGAGAAGTCTATGGGCAGGGGAGGATGAATACCAGACCCAGAATCCAGGTAGAAGGGAGCCATATTAGGGGAGAACTGAATTGCTTTGATTACAAGACCATGCCATAAAAGTCCTCCACACTGGAAACCCTGCCTCAGATTACTGACACAACATCCAGTGGGAAAATGGGGATAGAGGGGAGCTCACAGCCCTGGACATGATATAAACCTCCTCATGCAAGCCCAAACAGAGGACATCAATTCTGTTAGTGGTAAACTTTGTCCATTAATATTGTCCATTTAAAATGATTCTATGTATCTAAATGATAAAAATTATATGTGCTGATTTTCTAAAGCCAGGAATTGGAAACTGAGAACATTCCCCATGGACCCAGGTACACAGAAAGGCATTTGCAATCAGAAAGTTTCTCAGATGACACAAGAGAAGTAGAAAAAGTTAACTAAATGACAGATTTAAGAGTCAGAGTATTTAAATAAGTAGTAATCAAGAAGTTTGTGATTTACTCCAAGTTCTCTTTATGGAGCTCCAAATTAGGCAGATTTAAACAGAATTTTAATTACCATACTTTGATTTTTCCTTTACTTTTGTTGGGTTTTCTCACAGGAATTAACTCAAAGTCTCCATTCACCATTACTTGATGTTTCTTGGAAGGTCAGAAAGCTTTCTCCTAACCCTGGTATGTGTTATACGAGTCATCTCCTTCTACACCCCTTTCTAATACTCCACAGAACCCTGTATCATGTCCACAAAGTGAGGATAATTACTGTCTTTCCCAGAGAAGAGCACTTTTGTTTTTGGAAGAAAATTCATACTTTTATCTATAAGAGAAATGTTTTCTCCCCACCCCCTTTCATAGAGAAGAAATGCACCTAAAATAAAGCAGATGAATGTAATGTCTGGAAGGGACTGGCTGAAATACACTTAGGATTGTAGGGCACAGAGAAAGCAGGCACAGAGAGAGTGCCTATAGAAAAGAAACTCCCCAAAATCTATCCTAAATGTGGAATGATGAGCCATTTATATGAAAGGCTTAATCTTATCTTCTTGTATTTGTGTCATGATGAAGCCTTCAAACAACACAGTTGGTTAATAAAAATTAAGTTCTTTCTGCACATCTTCATGTATTTTCAAATATTGTGTGTATAGCTAATAGATTAAACAATTGAAGAACAAATTGAATTCTACTTATCCTACTCTGTTGTTGTTCTTGTTGTTAGGTGCCGTCTAGTCGAGTCTGACTCATAGCGACCCTATGTACAGCAGATCGAAACACTTGCCGATTTTGTGCCAGGCAAACGATCTTATTTATGTTTAAGCCCATTGTTGCAGACACTATGTTAATCCATCTGGTGGAGGGTATTCCTCTTTTCCGTTGACCTGCCACTCTTCCAAACATGATGTCCTTCTCCAGGGATTGTTCTCTCCTGACTACATGTCCGAAATATGCAAGGCGCAGTTTGGTCATTTTTGCTTCCAAGGAGCACTCTGGTTGTACCTCTTCTAGGACAGATCTGTTGGTTCTTTTGGCAGTCCATGGTATATTCAATAGACGTCTCCAGCACCACAATTCAAAAGCATCAATTCTTTTTCTGTCTCTCTTGTTCAATGTCCAGCTTTCACAACCATATGATGCGACTGAAAATACCATGG
>VMDO01008412.1:0-84238 GCA_007922755.1 Pedetes capensis
GTTTGCCTGGCACAGAATCGGCAAGTGTTTCGATCTGCTGTACATACGGTCACTATGAGTCAGATTTGACTCGACGACACCTAACATCAACAACAATCATGCATATTGAGAGATGCAGGTCGGTTTTCATTTTTCCCTTAGCAGATTTTTTGAAAAATTAGTTTAAACATACAGGTAGAAAAATGATGGAAAATGTTTTGACTTGTTTTTGCTGTTGTAATGGTTAGTGGTGGTATTTTATGATTATTTTACTAATATTTCTTCAAAGACAACATATGAGATCACAATAACACTCTATGTCACATTTCACTTCTATCACAGCAATTTCTGTCAAATATAAACATTGTGGTGTGTCCTCATTCACCTTATTCACCAGATCTGTCAATGTGTGACTTCTGTCTTCTTGCCAAAGTCAAAATGACCATGAAAGGTATGTGTTTTGAATTGATTTTGGACATCAAGACAGCACAACTAAAGACACTCATGAAAGAAAACTTCCAGAACTGCTTCAGAAAGTGGTAAGAACAATGGGATAAGTGTGGTTGAAGCCAGGGGAGGATTTTAAGAGAAATTATTGGCAATATGTCTTTTTATTATAATAAATAATTAAAAATTTAAACATTTACTGTATTTTTGTCAGACCTCGTATGTTAAAAATAATATATATGGCATATATTATTTTATAAAACATGGTTCTTAATATTTGTTTCAAATAATTCACTTTCACTGAATCAGATAACTTGGAGATATGAAATTGAAGATTAAAATAGAATTCTAATTAAATCAATTAAGACAGTTTAAGAAATTAACAGTAAGCATTGGGCACGGTGGTGCATGCCTATAATCCTAGTGACTCAGAGGGCGGAGGCAGGAGGATTGCAAGTTCAAGACCAGAGGCAGTCTGCATAATTTAGAGAGACCCTGTCACAAAAAAAAAAAAAAAAAGAAAAGAAAAGAAAGAAATTAAAAGTAAGCAAGTATTTCTTCTCAAGCTAAAATTTGGCAATAAATAGAAATGTTATAAAGAGATATTTTGAGACATGGAATTTGTTTCTTTAAATGGTAGTTGGATTTCTTAGGTGAGGATTCTGGTTGTTTAATGAGGCATTCTGATATTTTCACCCTCTCTAGGGATTGGACCATATGATGAGAAGGGAGATCTTAACTATGGAAACCATGAGTCCCAGCATTCTAGTCTCTTCTTAGCATATGCAGATTTTTCACTTGGAAAATATCATCACTTTCTCCATAATCTCCCAGATCGGTGCACCAAATGACAGTAGAGATAAGTCACAGAGACAATAATTGACATTGATTCACTATAATTGGCATCATAGCACTATGAGGGTCATATTTTTCACCGAAGAAAGATGTCAAGTAGAAAGACTTTGGGTGGAAATGAACAATTACGGTGACAGATCATCACTGACAACAGCTTAATACAGGAGGTCCTCTAGGCACCTTCATTTTTTAAAAAGACTCTAAAACACTATGATTAGATCAGAAAGCCAATGAAAATCATAATTTTGTACTTCAATTTAGATTTGGAGATCAAATTTCCTTTGTTGTATAAACGTAAAAAAAATTTTCCCTGTGGTATTGTGACAATATGGAAAGAGGAATATAAAATCAATTGAATATTGATAAACAACCCAACACATTTGAAAGCCTATATTGAGCACCAATTTTGTGTAAAATTTTGAGGTACCAAAACTTTTTGGAGGAAAAACATGTATACATGCAAAATAGATACTAACATGGAGAAGTAAATTATGAGAGTTAAAAAAGTGAGGGATATATGTTCCCATAAATGACCAAAAAGGGGACAGGTATCATATCTGAGTTATGATGGAAGATTTCAAGACCAAATAGGATATGTTCCAGACCCTAAAGCCATATTTTATATGGATAAAAATAATAAAGGTGTAGATTCTAGTTGGAAAATAAGATTTGAGTGAAATATTGTCCCATTGTCTCTCCATACCAAAGTTCTCTGGGAATGAGTTAGGCGGGCTGAATCCAGCCAGAGTTCTGAGTTTATGGGCTCCATGAGTTCCCAAAGTGAGAGCTAAACTTTCATAAATGGAGCCAATGGAAAGGGTACTGACATAGGAGCAGAGACCCAGGTTCTTATTCTGCTCCTGCCACCGACTTGCTGTAACCTTATCTTATTTTTCCAGTTTATAAAACCAGCTAGGTAGACTATTAAAGCCCAAAGATCACTTATAGCTCTTAAATTCTCTTAACACTTCCTGAAACTAGAGGGCTGTCTGAAATGTGACTTCCCCAGCTCACTTGTAGCTTTGTCCTCTTGGTCATTCTTTGCAGTAGAATATATGCTCTTCAAACAGCCAGTTCACCTCATGAACAACTACATGCCATGCCAATATTACTAGTAATTCCAAAAATCAAGGGCAGATGTTATAGTGCCTTAAAGATTGACATGAAGGTGATTCTGAACCTTGATTGCTCATTAAAAGCTCCAGAGGAGCTTTAAAAATGCAAATATACCACCCAGACGGATTCTGATTTAGTTGGTGTATTCTGAGTACAGAGAACTTTCAAAGCTCCCTACATGATTCTGCTCTATACTTTATATTGGTAAATACTGCTTTAAGGTCATGTTAAGACCTTTGTTAGCATCCCTGATTTTATAAATCATATCTTAATGTCTGCCAATGCTAAATGTAGTTTCCTACATTGCCTGTGTAATTCTGAAGGCAGCACCAGTCAATCCTTTATGGGTGGTGAGAGAGCTCTCTGTTAAGCCCATCTTCACTCCCAAACCTATTCTCCAAACCCCACAAATCTTGTACTTAACTCCTAGTAGGAACATAAACATGAGGATGGGGCTGTTCCCTCTTGTCTATGCTGGTCCTGAAGAACCTGCAGCTGAGTCACCAGTAAAACTTGTTACAAGTGGTAGTACTTCAGTATTGTGTTAGTCTGTTTATGTTGCTATAGCAAAATACATGAGGCTGTATTCTTCATAAAGAAAACAAGTTTATTTAGCTAATAGTTTTGGAGGCTCAAAATCCAAGGTCAGGTGGCCTCATCTATTTCACCTCTGGTGAGGGCCTCCAAGTAGATAATATCACATGGGGGAACATGTACAAGAAAGATAAAATAAGAGAAAGAAAATCAAGAAGATAAGAGGGGACAGGGTACTTCTTTTATAACAATTCACTCTTTCAAAAACTAACTTGATCCTGTGAGAGCCATATGAATCCCTTCTGAGACTGGTGTCCCATGATGTAATCTCCTTTTGCCAGACTTCACCACTTAAAGATTCACCACTTCTCAATATCATAACATTGGGGACCAGGCTTCTAACACATGTACCTTTGGAAGACACACTCAAATCGTACACAAATCATAGCAACTCTATGTGACAGAAGCCCTGGAATCCATTTGGAAATCTATGTGAAATGCTTTTATAATAGATGAAAACTAAAAATATAATGATAAAACCCAATAGAAAAGTCACTATTCATACTTAATACTAGTGTCTAAAGTTAAAGGTTTTAACAAACACAAGGAAATCAATATTTAAAGTCAAAGCAAAAGAGCTTTACAAGCCACTAGAAATGGTCACCACAATTTTAAATGTGCTTTCATTCAAGAAAGACTACCTATGAATAACAAAGAAACTCGAATTCTTAGAATGGATTATTGCAAAATGAAAAGCATATGGTGTGAAGCTGCACATATTTGGCACACATCTAATGTAAATGATTTCTAAGTATAATCATTCTATGTCACACTAAACCACATGGATTCCACAGCAAAAGTGCCTTTGACCACGTGGCCACATTAAAAGAACATTCTTTGGAGTAATATTATTCTTTGTTTATAGTGCGTAGTCTTCTCTTTTAAAAGAAAATGGTATTTTACCATAATGTGTCTTCAATCACATGACCAAGTTAAATGATTTAGCTTTGGGATAAAACCAGCATGATGATAATCCTAGAATTGTTGGAGAGAATATTGAATTCCACATAAGATCTTCCTAATGATGTTTGACTGTGTCTGTATAGAGGTTACTATTGAAGGTATTAAATTATTTTCTATTTGGGAGAGATTAAAAACTCCAGAGAAGGCCAGATATCTCACCATGTCTCTGGGAAAATCATAGAGTGGAAGCTAGCTAAGACTAGACCAAATATAAAACAAAGTAGTTACAACAAATACTACTCTCAAAACTTGTGTTTTAAAATAATAACCACTTGGATCTTTGGGCATAGCTGGGCTGAAAAATTCTTCCATGTGACATCCATGAGATCACTTTGTGGTATGTAGCTGGTGGTTGATATTATCTGAGGGGTCCATCTGGTCTCTTCACATGCCTGATGCCTTTGGAGTTCCAGAAAGGTGAACTCAGTTAGACCCTTTCGCTCCTTGTGTAGTCTCAGAACTTCCCACATGAGTAATTGAACTTCTTACATGGCAGGTTGGGCATCCAAGAGGCCAAGGAAGAAGTTATTCATCCTCTTGAAGATTAAGTCTAGAATAGTTGTTACCCACTGGCAACATACTCCATTGGTCAAAGTCACTAGCCAGCCCCAACTCAAATAGTAGGGAAGCATATCCCATTTTCCTTTGGGAAGAGTATAAAGAATCTTTAATATACCACACTTTCAAAGCTCCCTAGCACACAGTCCTCTCCTTAGCTACAAATAATTTAGATTCTTCCCACAATATTGCCAAAGTGTTATGGGATTGGCTTGGGATCCAGGATCGTATTTTCTAAGTCAGATCTCTACCTCAAATGCTTAGATTTTGGTAACACCAACTCTTCCTTTGAGGTCCCTCAGCTATAATACTGGTACTGGCTTACATAATTATTAATCTCTGAGTGACCTCAGAATGCTTATTTACCCTTTTACTGTCACCTATCAGCTGACTGGGATCTTTTTGCTCTACCTGGATGGAATTCATGGGGAGGCAAGTAGAAGCCCTTGTTGGTCTTTTGCAGTTTTTGTATCCCTTGACAGCAAGTGGTGACAAAAGACAAATGGGAGCAGTAGCAGCAGCAAGTGGAGCTCTCCAGTGTTACAGCTCTTATATAGGTCAAGGAGGTCAGGATTCCTCAGTTCTATCTGTGTTACAGCTAATATGTGGGTGCAGGAGGTCAGGATGTTTAAGAGTATAAGGTCTTATGTAGGCTGAGAAGGTTGGGATTCCTCAACCCTTGACAGCAGCTGGCATTGAAGCTTCTAAGCAGGCCAAGATATTGAGATTCCTTAGCCCTTGACAGCTGTCATTGTTACAGCTCCTGGGCCCATGGTGTCTGAGATGCTTGGTCCCATAAACTTGACTCTTTGAAACTTTTTAGTGACCAGGGCCTGCAATTTCTCCTCTCCAGCTCTTTATATCTTTCTATCCTTCTTCTGGGAGAAGGATGTGGCAGTCCACTCCTGAAAACAATCCCAAAACAATCAGCCATTGAAAATTCTATGAGAGTTGCTATGAATTGGACTCAATTCAATGGCACCTAACAACAACAACAATTCTTCAGCCTTAGCTCTCTAACCTCTCTCACCCTCTTCCTTCCTGGCCTCATTGCTTTCTGGAATTGTTCAGCTTCCTCTTGTTTCTATGTCCACTGTCATAGTTTCCACTGTTGCAGAGGCAGCTATTGTTGCTCGTCTGTTGCTGCTGCTGCTGTTGTTTCTCTGCTTCTCCTTCTACCAGCCATTGGTCTTGGGGCCTTGCTTCTTCTGCAGCTGTCAGTGCAACTTTTGCCACTGAGTTGGTCAATCATTCAGCTCTGTTTCTTTAAGACCAGGGTTACCATTCTCTACTCCTGCCCATTCTCACAGTCACATTGTTTTCATGCCTCTGCCTCTGCCACTCTCATCCAGACAGTTAGCCACTCCTCTGCTTCTGGAGATCAGCGTGCTAGCTGCATTACTTTCATGCCACTCTGCTGTCTTTGCTGCTTCTTTCTTTGTGTTAACAGCTCAGCCTCCATTACTAAAAGTAGGCAAAAGGCCATGTGAAAGAAGTCTTTTATTGGGCCTAATATTGCAGCACAATATTCTGTGAGGCAGCACAGAAGATGTCTCTCAGATCACTCACTGAGTTATCCAAAGATCCTTCTTGTATAGCCAGAAAGGAGGTATTTGCACCAATCACAGCTAACAAATTATGCAAATAGAGATTTGTATTTACACTAATTACAGGATTGTCCCTTTTGCACCAGTCACAGTAGTCCCTCTATTAGGCCATCAGAGGAAGTACCTGTCTCTAGTCTGAGTGGAAATGGTTGCAGGGCCACCTAGAGTTCACCAAGCCTTGCAATGGTAGAAAGTTTGAGCAAACTGCAAATTGTTTCAAATAGTCATGGCTGGGGTTGCACCTTCAGAGTTTTGATACAGCTACAATTGTTATGTGGTTTTGTTAAGGTGTCTGTGAAGAATTAAAAACTTCTAGGGCTAGTTTAAGGTTGGTTTGCACAGCTCTTTGACTGAGAATCTTTTACTTAATGCATCTAGGGTACCAAGGAAGAGTCCAAAAGCTACCAATGAGGGAGTGAAATTGACCTATTTCCCAATATCTTGGCTTATTTATAGGAAGATAAAAGTCAGAAGGAGGGACTACAGAAAAAAAAAAAACCTTATTGTTAATATCAATGTTGAAGAAATTTCTCTTTATCTGAGAGCTCACACTATGAGTTTACCATATCTTCCCTGCCTAAAGAGAACTCTTAAAACTAGAGTAGGGTCAAGCAGGTTCTGTCCTTAGACCTATGCCCAAGCCCAAAGTAGTCTATGTAGATTCACTTACAGGAAGACGCTCCCTGAGTATATCCTAGATTATCTTTTTATATTCTGTTTTCCTTGGTAATAGCTAAGTAGGTAAGTAGGTATTATTTCTGACCCCCTTCCTATTTCTTATCATAGGGGAATGTTTGAGGGTTTGATATTTGAGTTTAGGTATGGAGTTTGAACTTTTATTTTTCTTTCTTGAGACAGTCTTGTTATTTAGCCCAGGCTGGCCTGGAAACTCCAATCCTCTTGTCTCAGCCTCCCAAGTGCTGGGATTACTGGTATGTACCACCATGCCCAAACTGGAGCCTAAAATTAAAATACTAACCCTTAGGTATAATATAAATCATCTATTCTAGATGTTTGTCCTCTTGTTATGACATGTCTGGGTTGCTAGTTTGGGTCCACAGTCTCGGGTTATACTTTGGCTGGACTTTTCTAATGATTGAGTATCTATGACCCAACACCTCTACTGACATAGTGGAGAGGAAGTTTCTCTCAAGAGCAGATATGGGATTCTGGTATTGATTTCAGGGGTTTCTTAGGGAGCATTCTTAGAAAAAATACTAGTGAAGAAAGCTAGGAAGGAGGATTGAGCAGTAGAACAAACTCTGATGCAGTTGTAACAGCTGTTTCAACCAATCAAAAATGAAGGCAAAGGGGTTTGGTCACTAGTCGCATTTCAATCATTGGTTGGGATCTACCCCGAGGGCTAGAAATAAATGGGTGAGGCACTCATCTTCAGCCAAGTTTAATAATACAGCCAGGTGTAGGTGATACACAGAGCACTGACTATAGTCCACCCCGTGTACTATTTGAAACCACTGGGTTTATATAACAAGTTCAATGAATTTAGAAATACCTCCTTCAGGATTCTGATAGTCTGTTTTCCTGGGGAAATTTTTAAGATAAATTTTTGAGTCAACGTGATAAACTCTAGAGCTCTTTCTCTGCAGTTTGTCTCAAGACCTCAACTGATCCTCATTGCCCTCCTCTTCTACTCATTTCATTCCTTTTACTGTTAGGTAGCATCTCTGCTGCCACAGGGAACTTAACTAGTGTGCTGGTCCAAATCTCATTCATCATTAGAGACATGTAAGTCTGAGGCCCACCTTACCCTTTTAAGGCAGTAGCTATTTGTTGGGGATTTTTAAAATCTACTCCATAACTAGGGTCCCTCATAATAGCCTGAGGGGCTGACCCCTAGTTGACCCCAGGGCCACATCTTATTCACTCACACATGCCCCTCCCATTGAGTGAGCAAAGATGGCCCCTGACCAGCCTGGTCTGCCTTAACTACCTTAATCCTGATTGGCTATCCTTGGCATTTTCATTAGATAACTGTCCCTACCTGGCAGGTATGTCAGTTTATCTGTTGTACCTGTCAGGTGTGTGCCCTGATTGGCTAATCCCAGTCATGTGCCCCTCCAAGACCCTATATAAGCAGGGCTCCCGGACTCCCTTCACCGCCCTACTACTTCTCCCCTCCCCCTACCACTTCTGACTGTCCCTCAACTGCCAACTGAACTCCATCACCTCGACCAGTGCTCCCTACTCCAGTGGACTCTTCAAGCAAGCTGACTCAGTCAAGACCAGGGGCCCCGAAGTGCCGAAGGCTACAATCAAGCCACAAAGAGCCTCCCAATTCCTCCCATCCCTGGGAAGGAGGGAGGCAGAGAAGGCAAACTGCGAGAGTCAAGGCCAACTGACCTCCAGCCCAACAGAACACTGGCTGCTGTAGCTGTGCCTTTAAGGCTGAGCTGTTCCAGCACTCATAGAATGCTGCAGCACTTATAGCACTTGCTTAGGGGTTGCTTGCTTGTTGCACCCCACTTGGGGAGCACCCAATAAACCTTCCTTTCCTTTTTTTTTTCCTTTGAAGGTCTCCCGAGGTCCTTCATTGGCGCCACCGACCATAACACCAACCCGGTTCAGTGGTTCCCCATCCCCACTTGGTGTCTGGGCAAGGCTTTGACCTCTGCCGGGCCTGAGCCAAACCCCGACATCTATTGCTCTTGTTCATTTAACATTAGAACTGGACGGGTATACAGAGAACTATCCTAATGGATAACTTAAATGCCAAAGATGTTTTCTTGGCAACGACTGTGTAACAAGACTTCTTTCTCCTCCTAAGGATCAGATTATTTACTCCTGCCACTTTGATGGCTCCTCATTTGCTTTCTGCTTTCTTGGTAGAAGCGTTAAGTGACTAAGTGATGCTATATTTAAAGCTTAATCGGACTTTTTCTCTGCATGTTTAGATCACCCCCTTCAGGAACCAGAACCTTTGGATCTGTTGAGCCTAAAGATGTTTGGATTGGAAGAACAAATTCCCCAGGTGGGCCACTGGGTGATGGTGACAGGACCTCTTGGACTTCCATGTTTTGTTTCCTAGGCTCATGTATTCATCCCCCAGGGACACATTATTTTATATTGTCACTGATTTAGTGTATGGATTGAGCCCTGGAGGATGGCAAATCATCAGAGTGTGTTCTTTCCAAGTTGGTTCCTCTGTTGCACTTTCAAAAGGCTTTTATTCCTGTCAGTCTCCAGATGGGAGAGTATGTAAAAGGACTAGGGAATTCTATGTGACTTGGGTCACATGCCCACTGCTGCAAGTCATTCAACTGTATTTCATGTCTTATTTTACAAAGATTATTACCAGACCCATTGGATGTCCTGACATGGTAAGTCAAACAGAATTCAGCATATGATAGGCAGTTTTGACTGCATGATGACTTGATGACATATGACAGTTACTCCATCTCTACCAAGTCCTAAGAACATGCTATTATTTGTGTTTCAATCAGTGCATAATGCTCTGCTGCAGAAATCTCCAGAATCTTAGGATCAACATGGTGGTTCTCACAGCAGGGCTTGCTATAAATTCTACATGGCATCTCTTTCCTCTACAGATTCCTCTGATACTATAGTTTCAGCTGGGTGTATGGTCAAGCTGTTTGTACTACAGTCTGGACCCACTGCAAAATTCTTTCTTCTTCTGGGGCACACACAGAGCTGGAAGACATCTGGGTCACTCAGCACATGGTTTAGAGTAGTATGCCATATACATTTGTAACAGTAGTTGCAGTTAATGCTAAGACTTTGTGGAGTATGCAGTGGCCTATGGCTGCCCTCCAGGATATGTCAGGCTTTTATAGACTGCACTCTGGTGAGTTATGGGAGGGGGTTTACCTCAGCTGGTAGAGTGCTGCTCCACACTTCCTGAGGATCTGGTTTCGATCCTTAGCACCACAAAAATGGGAAAAGTATGTGGCCATCCCCTCCTGAAGCAATCCCCAAATGATCAGCCATTGAAAACGCTATGAGGGTCGCTATGAGTTGGACATAATTGGATGGCACATGACAACAAATGGTGAGTTAAATAGAGATCTGAAGGAAGACACCACTTCTCATCCTTATGTATTTAAGGCTGACACTCTCCCATTTCCCCTGGGACTTACGCTTTTGGCTGAGCAAGGTCATTTCCAGAGGCATCTACTCGGCCTCCTCAAATAGCTCCTACCCATAGACAAATTACTAAAAGTGTGAGTATGTATGCCCTTTCCGATTATAACTAGGAGACTGGAAAGGAACATTGGGAAAGTGGTCCTATTGTGGGCTGTACCTGGGAAAACATTATATCTTCTGGCTGCATTTTCCTGTGGTTAAATCTTCCTTGTTTTGGTTTATTCTTAAGACAACTTCTCTCAGGTGGCAAAATAGCTGCCTTACTTCCAGGGTTTATACCATTATACCATCATATCACAACATCTATAAAGAGAGGAGATCAGGTAACAACATTCACAGAAGTCTATCTGCCCTCATATCTCATTGGTGTGACTTTGGAGCAAGTCTGTGTGGCTGGATGAATATCTAATTATTGGTTACGCCAGGGTTCCAAAGTTCAATTAAGAAAACAGTTCACAACCTCAGATGCTATATTAGTTTCATGAAGCTGTCAAAGGTTCACAATCTTGGTTCACAATCAAAGGTTCACAAACTTGGATGGTTTATACAACATGAATGTATTGTCTCACAATTGTGGAGATGTGATATCCAAGATTGAAATGACAAAGAATTGTTTTCAGTACTGGAGTGCTTTGTAAGCACTCTGACACTGAGCAGCACCTCAGCTTTTTAAATTTTTTAAATTGATACAGGGTCTTGCTCAGTTACACAGACTGCCTCTGGCCTCAGACCTATGATCCTCCTGGCTTTGCCTCCTGAGTTGCTGGGATTACCTGTGTATGCCAGCACACTCAGCTCAGAATTTTTTTATTTTTATTTTTGACAGTGTCTTGCTATGTAGCCCAGGCTGGCCTCGAAGTCACTCTCCTCCTGTCTCAGCCTCCCGAGTACTGGGATTGTAAGCATGTGTTACCAAGTCCTATCCTATTGCTGGTTCCTTCTGAAGTCTATCAGGAAGAATCTGCCACTGGTCCCTCTTCTATCTTCCAGTGGTTTCCAGTGATCTGTGATGTTCCTTGACTTACAGAACACCCTGATGTCTGCCTTCATTATATCATGGCATCTTTGTCCAATTCCCTTTGTTATAAGGATGTCAGTCCTATCAGATTAGGGTCCCACTCTGCTACTCCAGTATGACTTCAACTACTTATATCTGCAACTACCCTATTTCCAAATAAGGTCACATTCTGCATGCGTAGAGGTTAGGACTTCAGCATATAAATTTGGAGCAGATACAATTCAACCCATAACAAGATGTCCAGTAGAACCATCTGGGAAGCTTTAAATAAAGGTCAGTTCTGTGCCCCACTCCAGACCAATTAAGTTAAACTCTCTTGTCAAGGGTCTCAGATAATAGGTACATTATAAAGCCTCCCAATGTGAATTTAATGGGCAACACAGGCCTTTATAAGCAGTTCCTAGAGCTGAAGTGGTAATTGGACAGTCTTCCACAGAAAGATGTAGATTGTGTGGTAAAAAAAAAAAAAAAAGTAGAAACTTGAATATAAAATGGGAAGGCAGGCTGGGAAGGTAATCAACAATGTCCACTTATCAATTTGACTGGATTAAGAGATACCTAGATATCAGGCACCTTCAGTCATACTACCCTGGTGTCTGATCCTGTCAGATCTTGGAAGCTAAGCAGGGTTGGGCCTGGTTAGTCCTTGGATGAGAGACCACCTGCGAATACTGGGTGCTGTTGGTGGGGGAGAAGGAACTGGCAGCCCATTCCCAAAACAATTAGCCATTGAAAATCCTGTGAAAAAGCAGAGAAGCACTGACAATAGTGCCAGGCATGGCACAGTGTCAGGTAGTATTTTGTTCAGCTGTACATAGGGTGACTATGCGTCAGATATGATTTGATGGCATCTAAAAACAGCAAAACATTCTATATGCATATTTATCTATCATCTATCTATCATCTATCATCTGTCATTTTTAACCTCAAAACCTCCTGTGAAGAAGGTACTATTATCTGTATGTCAGTAATCTAAGAAACTAAAGCTTAGAGAGACAAGTAATTCCACAAGTCTCCTAGCTGATAGGTGATAGATTTGGAATTCAGGTTGTTTTTAACTTTGGATGATGATGTAGGCTAGAAGCCAAAAGGTAGGAATCAAGCTACTGTCCCATCATGTAAAAGTATACATTTCCAAGAAATAGAATGAGAAATAAGATATGGCCTGGGGCATTCAACCAGTATTTTTCCAAATATACCTTCTTCTTCTTTTTTTGGAAGTTACATCATGCAAATGTTAGTATGCTTTATGATATCCCAGATGGATCTCTGAAGCTCTCTTCATTTTTCTTTATTATTTTTATACTTATGTTCCTCAGAATAGATAATGTCAATTGACAAGTTCTCTGATTTTTTTCTTTTTGCCATTTCAATGTGCTGTCAAACCCATATAGTGAAATTTCCATTTTAGTTATTTTACTGTCAACTACAAAACTTCTATTTGTTTTGTTTAAAGTTTCCATTTCTTTATATTCTCTATTTGGTAAACATCATTCTCATACTTTAATTCTTTGAATATGGCTTCCTTTAGTTTTTTGGAATAGACTTGTAATAGCTGATATAAGTCTTTTTCTGGTAAGTCTAACATCTGGTCTTCCTCAGCGATAGCTTCTATTGACAACTTTTTTTCAGGTGTACTTGCATTACTTTCCTGCATTTCTTTGCATGCTTTATAACTTTTCGTTGAAATGTAGATGCTTTAAGTACTACAATGTGATAATTTGGGAAATCAGAGAGACCTCTTTCAGGAGTTATATGTTATTGCTGCTGATGTTTGTTTAGTGGACTAATTCTTTCAAGTTTTTCAAATCTGTTGTGTATGGCCACTGAAATCTCTGCCTTTAGCTCAGCTAATAGGTGGAAGGAGATATCCTTAGATACAGTAATCCAATACCTTTCAGCCCTTGTGGAAAGACTGTTGTGTGTGTTAGGAAATGCTGTTAACATTCCCGCAGGCTACTCACGCCTCTACCTTACCTCTATCACTTACCGCTTGCACAAAGATTCGAAGTCAGCTAGAAGTGAGAGGTTAAGGCCTTCCTATGTTATTCCTGGGAACATTCACAGCCCTGATCATGAGTATAGTTTTCTAGATCCCCAGGGATTATGTCATAACTTGTTGAAGCTCACTATGGATATGTTGTTGTTGTTGTTAGGTGCCATTGAGTTGGTAATCTCCTCATAGTGACCCTATGTACAACAGACAAAACACTATTGTCTTGCTTCTGTGCTATTCATAGGGTTTTCAATGGCTGATTGATTTTTGGGAGTCAGTTGCTGGGTCCTTCTCCCAGGCCTACAGCACCTGGTGTTCCCAGAGGGTCTCCCATCCAAGTACTAACCAGGCCTGACCCTGCTTAACTTCCGAGATCTGACGGGATCGGATGCCATAGTGGTATGGCTGCAGGCCACTATAGATGTGGAATTTCTCAATTTTTCCTGTCAAGTATTTATATGATCAGCCTTTCATTACTCCTAAACGGGTTTTCCCTCTCAGGAAGTTGTAATTGTTTTTGAAAAAATACACTAGGGACAGAACTTGTTTCCACAGAACAAATCCTAAGTGAAATCAAATAGCCACCCAGGAAAGAGCTTTCAGTGAACCTGTAACGCAGGTCAAATAGTGATGATTTTAAAGAACGCTACCATCTCCTCCTCCCCCTCCCTATGAATGCTTGGAGCTCACTAACAATTCAAAATATTTACTTGAAGTCTTACAATGCTTGTTTAAAGTTTCTGTAATGCTTGCTTAAAAGTTTCTGTATAATTAAGTTTGCTCAAGTTTCAATTTCGTGACCTGGGGTGGGGGGGTTCTCTGAAGAGGAACTAGGTAAAGAATTCTGAGATAAACAGATTTAACTACAAGAATGTACTGGCCAGGGACCGGAAGGTTGAAACTTTCCAGAATCCCACCCTGAAAGTGTTTTTTTGAATTCCTCCAAACTTGCCCAATCAGTACCCGCCCCGACAAGCCCGCCAACCTCCCACCAATCAATTCGAAACAAGTTTCCTTATGCCCTCCTGCCACCCCTTAAACTGTATAAAAACCCCAAGCCCCTCTCCTTCGGGGTTGCCTTCCTTCCCTTGCTAGGGAGACTCTATGGAGGGTTGACCCTGGCGCCGGAAATAAAGCCTCATGTTTATTGCATTGATTGGCGTCTCAGTGTCTCTCTGGGGCCTCTCTCCTCGAAGATCCTAATTTGGGGTCCTATAGTTTCCTAGAGATGGGACTTTTGGGGAGCTCAAATCCATTCTTGGTCCTCCTCTTTTTGCTACTGAGTGAATGATTTTTACTGCTACCATAGTTGCAGGCCTGTTTGGTTGGTTTTCAAGGCTACTGCAAAGTAGAGAAGAGGCTACTGGGAACAGGGCAAGTTAACAATCCTAAAGCTCTCTATTCTTACCAAGCTTCAACTGTTTAACTTGAACACAAGCTCTTGCCACTTTGCAAGTCTCTGGCTAATTTCCAGATTTCTGGGGGAAATGATTTTAATGATTTTTGTCAGTGTTCTGATTGCTTTATGGAGGGTCAAATGTTCCTAAGTCTTTATTCTACCATTCCAAAAGTCAGCTTCCCTAATCTAGTTTTGCAGAAGAAATATACACTGAAAAGCTAACCTAGATTTATGCTTCCAGTGCTTTCTGATTATTTAACATTTTTCTGTTACTTATTAAGTGGATGTTTTGTCCGCTGTTTTTAGCAAAAGAAGAAAAGGATTTTCCCCCAAGGGTAGATCAGAGGTGGTAGAGAGTTAGAGGAAGAAATGTGTACATTTAGGCCCCAGAGACATTCAAGTGCTGGAAACTAGAATGAGTGCACTACAAGGGAAAGGTGAAGCTTTGATTGTGTAGCACGGAGTTAACTAGCCAAGGAGGTATTCTCCTTCCAGTGCTAAGAATTAGAAAATTTAGGGCTTTGTTCAAATAAAGCAGCTAGTAAAGAAGCTGTATTGGGGTAACACTCTGACAACAAATCTGAATAATTCAGGATAAAATTCTTCAGTTTCTTTCTTTCCTTTCCTTTCTTTTCTTTCTTTCCTTCCTCTTTCTTTCTCCTCTCCTTCCTTTTCTTCCTTCCTTCCTTTCTTCCCTACTTAATTTTTTTTTATGAACTTAAGGCTGAGCAAGTTAGACCTTGCTAGATCCCCAGCACCAGAAAAACAGAAGAAGGATCCACTCTCGAAAAAATCTCGAAATAATCTGCCATTGAAAATCTTATGAATAGCAGAGAAGTACTGACATAGTGCCAAGCATGGCACAGTGTCAGGGAGTATTTTGTTCTGTGGTACATAGGGTCGCTATGAGTTGGACGTGACTCCATGGCACCAAACAACAACAGCGACATTGAATTATATGCAAATTTTTGGTTTTATTTTATTTGCAGTCCTGGGATCAAGCCCAATATTTAATTTGTTCTACTGGTAAAATAAGATTGGGTTTTATGTTGCTAATCTTAAAATCCTTCTACTTAACGGAAACCAAGAAATGATATATTATAATAAAGCAGCAAGAAATGAAGAGAAGAAACTTGAAAGCTTAAACCTGGACTTGGCCTCATTAATTTAAAAAATGTATTGAACATTTACAATATATAAACCCTGTGGTATGTACAAAGAATTATAAAATAAATGAGACAAAGGGGAAACAAGGGCAGAAATAATTTAATCACATTCAATTATCTCCCAAAAGATAAAAGCTAAATATTTCAGTAGGAAAAATATGAATTTGAATTTTAAAAGAAATTAAAGCCAATGAAAGTGACATGTGCTTATTTTCTCATAAGATTATAATCCTGTATATTGACGATGTCACAGTACTCTGCAAACTCTAAGTTGCCTTTTGTGGAATATTGCTTCTTTTTTATCAAACCTAACCCAGAGAAGGCCTGCAGCTGTCCCACTATGGCTTCTGATCCCATCAGATCTCCGAAGCTAAGCAGGGTTGGACTTGGTTAGTACTTAGATGGGAGACCACCTGGGAACTGTAGGCTTGGGAGAAGGACTCAGCAACTGACTCCCCAAAAGGAATCAGCCATTGAAAATCCTATGAATAGCAGAGAAGCATGACAATAGTATTTTGTCTGTTGTACATAGAGTCGCTATGAGTCAGATCCCATTCAAAGGCACCTAACAACAACTACAACAACCCAGAGAAGTGAAAAAAATACACTTTCATACATTCTGGTATAGAACACATTTTTGCAAATATGCTGATGACAAAGTAGCAGATTAAAGTTTTATTAAAAACAATAGAAGCAATATTGTTTATAACTAGTTCATTAACCCTGCATCTCTCAATGTCCTAATAGCCACAATAAGTGGCTACTTTGGTTTCCTCTGATCGTTCCTTATGAAAGCACAGACCTCATTCAATATTGACTATCACCACTCACTCCAGATAATCCAGCTGCTGTTATCTCTCCCTGTTTTGTTACCACAGTTGGTAGTACTTTCTCCCAATCATAGAGGTATCCACAACACATTGGAGAGCTCCTGGTATTAACAGAAGCTGACTTGGAGATTCTCTCTTGTCCCCACTGATGAGTTTGAGTTTTTGTAGAATTAGTAGTAGTCTTTAAAGTTGGGGACAGAGAGTGATTCAGTCTCTTGAGGTTGCTTGTACTCTCGCCAATCAAAGAACTTCCACAAACTTTTTTATCATCACATATCTCAATACTTGCTTCCCTTCTATAATTATGAATTAAATATCTGTTGTCCTAGCTATGGCTCCTCCCTGTGCATGGGAGCCAATCTCCTTTTTTCCTACTCAATGACATCACCTCAGAGATTTCCCCTTTTGTCTTGCCTTTCCTGCTCTACTGGATCATTCTTATCAGCATAAAATATGCTATTATTTCACCTACTTTAAAAGTTTTACAACACTTTCTTAACCCCACATTTCCTAGTAGACTGCTCTGTTTTTCTACTCCCCTCTAAAGCATAGTGAGTTTTAAAAATCATCCAGATTCACTATTTCCTCCTCTCCTATGCCCTCGTGAGCCCTCTGCAATCATTTGGAATCTCAGGCCCCATTGTACTTGAATTCCTGGCACATTTGCTGCAGAAGATGACTGTTCCCTGTTTGAACCACTTGCTTGTTTCTCTCATCATTATGGGTGTTCAGCCTCAGTCTCCTTGACCTGTCCCTGCTCATCTCCCCAATCTCTTGATGGTGGAATGTGCAAGAGTTTAGTCCTTAACATAGTTTTCCAGCAATATCCAGTCATAAGATAATTCCATCCAGTCAGATAATTCCATTGAGCCACATGGGTTTAAATACTAAAATATACTGAAGATTCCCAATTCATATCTCCAGTCAGACCTCTCCCTGAACTTCACATTCACATAACTGACTAGTTATTTAACACCTCTGTTTGGATATCTAATAAACATCTAAAACTCATGTTCAAAATTTATTGCTCTTCCTCTCTCAACAATATCAGTTCTTCCATCAGACTTCGACGTCTCAAAAACTGCTAAATCCATCCTGCTGACTGTTTAACCTCTCAGAGCCAACTTTGGATGCTTTTCTCTCTTTCATCCCACAGCCAATCCATCAGCAAATCCTGTTTGCTCAGCCTTCAGATTATATCTAGAATCTAATTGCTCTTCCCTGCAGCCTTACCACTGTGGCATCCGATCCCATCAGATCTCGGAAGCTAAGCAGGGTTGGGCCTGGTTAGTACTTGGATAGGAGACCACCTGGGAACACCAGGTGCTGTAGACTTGGGAGAAGGACCCAGCAACTGACTCCCAAAAAGCAATCAGCCATTGAAAACCCCATGAATAGCAGAGAAGCATTAACAATACTGTTTTGCCTGTTGTACGTAGGGTTGTTATGAGTTGGACACTGATTCGACATCACCTAACAACAACAATAATATCTCTTGGTGAGCTCCGCTGATGTCACACTGCTCAAAGCCACTGTCCTCTCATATCTGGATTATTGTAACTGCCTCCTAATTCATCTGCCTGCTTTGCCCCTGTGCTCACCTTGTAGTTTATTTTTATAACTTTCATACATTCTGGTTTAGAGCTTAGAGTGATCCTGTTAGATTGTAAGTCAGTTATGTCACTCTGTATCACAAAATCTTCAGTGCTTTTCCATCATGGGCAAAGTAAACCAAAATTTTTACAATGGCCTACAAAGCCCTAAAGATTTAATGCCATTTCTTTTCTGGCCTCATCTCCCATTGCTCTCCCTCATGATCCTTTCCTTCTGTCATGTGGATCTTTGTACTTCTAACCCTACAGGCACTAGTCTACCTTGGGGCTATCACATGTCATGCTGTTCCCAGGTGGAAAGCCCATATCTCTTAACCATCCTTGCCTGGCTCCCATGTCTTTCTCAGGGCTGTGTTCAATTGCTATCTTCTCTGGGGAGCTCCCTTGACCCCTCCCTCTTCAAAATTATATAATATCCCTCTAAACAGACTACATACTCCCTATCCTCTTATTCTACTTTAATATTTTTCCAAAGCACTTTTTAACATCTGACTCATATTATTTTTATGTTATATCCCAAGAGCCTAGAACTGTGCCAGGCACATAAGGGGTGACTAATAAATATTAATTGAGTGTGTCAAGGCATCCCTGAAAGAAGAATTACTGTGTTTCCTCCCAGTGGGAACACTGGATCAGTGGGGAGCCAGAGTGCTAGAACTACCTTCAGAAGAAGAAACACTCCCATATAAATAAAGGTTTTCCACTTAGGTCTGAAGGACTAAAATCAAGCATGACCTTAGAAATAGGGAAGACTACATTCACAAGAAGAAAAATGACGAGTAAGAATTATAGAGCCAATAACCAGTTGTTTGAGGGCCCCCCAAACTGTGGATAGAATAATTAGATCAGGATGCAGAAAAGTACTGAGTTTTTTAAGATCATATACAGAGATCATAGTAAGGAAATACCAGGAATTAATAGAGACTTAAAAATATAATTATTGATGCCAAAACACAATGGATATGATCCACAGCAGATTAAACATAGAGAAAGAGAAGAAATATCAGAAGAATTTGATCATCATTTAATTGAGAGAGAAAACATGATGGAAAATATGAAAGAGAAGTTAAGAGACAAGGAGGATTGAAAGAGAAGCTCTAACAGGGAAATGATTGATGTCTCAGGAGGAAATTTGGGAAAGGAAATACTTTAAATATTAATTAATGAGAATTTTTCAAGACTTACATGAATCCAGGAAGAGACAGGAAGCACAATATATCACAATTAGGATACTAAAAAGAAAGCCATGCTTAGAAATATGTTAGAGTAACTGCAAAATACTAAAGGCAAAGAGAAGATCTTAAAAATGGCTACAGAGGAAAACGAGATTATACTAATATGAGAATGGTCTTGGAAATCCAAGAGCAAAATTGGAAGTTAAAATACAGTGGAATAATAATTACAAAATATAGAAACAAAATAATTCAACCTACAATCTAGTGTTCTGCATAGCTTTCCTTCAAGAATAAAATAAAACATTTGTAAATTTACAAAATGAGAGAGTCTTCTACTCAGAGACTTCAAAAGAACTTTTAAATTAAATTACTTCATTTAAAAGCAGAAAAAATGATTCTAGAAGGACAATCTGGAAAGCAAGAAAGACTAGTAGACAATAAGATGGTAAATATTTAGGTCAATTTTGATAAGCATTGTGTACATAAAATTATGATCGTGATTAAAAACCTTTACAAACAAGCTCATAGTTCCAGTGTCTCCCATGGTGTCTATACTGGAATCTCTGCTCTCCTCCTTGACCACACAGCCATTTTCCCCTAGACCTCACAGAATCTCACCCCAAGTATGTGCAACTTGATATTTGTTCAAAGTCTCAATGAAATTTCAATTAAAAAATTCTTCAGGTCTCTATTTAGTTAATTCCCACTCTCCAGCACCTAACAACAATGACAACAATAGCAGCAGCTTGTTGCAAAAATTTCAGCTACTTCAGCAGAACTGAGGCAGATTTTTTGTTTTGTTATTGTTGGTTTTTTTTCTTTTTTGCCTGCCACAACACTGTTTCTACTTATGTGTTAGTGAGTTTTCCATCACTGTGATAAAATACCTGAGTAATCAACTCATAAGGAGGAAGGATTTTATGGTTTCAGAAGTTTCAGTCCATGGTTGCTTGGCCCCATTCCTTTGGGCTTGTGGCAAGGCAGAACATCATGACAGGGAGTATGGGGGGGTGGGGCAAAGTTGCCCACCTCATGGTGGCCAGGAAATAAAGAGAGAGAGGGAGAGGCCAGGGTCACAGTATGCTTTTCCGTGACATGCCCCTAATGATCTACCTCTTCCACCTAGGCCCCACCTCCTAAAGGTTCCACCATCTCTCGATAGTGCCACCAGCTAGGGACCAACCTTCAACACATGAGGTTTTGGGGGTCACTTGAGATCCAAACCATGACAGTTTGGGATTCACTTTTCTGTGGTGCGATATGGAAAGATCCCAAGACAAAAATCTACAATTGGATGTTGAGTTCACCTTGTATACATCCTTATTCTCAAATATCAGAACGTTGCGATGCCTATTATCCATTGCCTGAAAAATGGATGCTTCATATATTTTATACAGATTGATAATTGTGTAGTCAAAAGATAAGTTACTTATTACTCTGTCATGATAAGTGCTAAATCATTAATTTTTTAGCTTATAGACTTTTTATGGCTATAAATAATAAATTATAGAATATAAAGTTATCAATTTCCTTCAAAGCACTATCTTTGCATTCATATATGTTTTATTTGTGATATTTTGGTATAATTTCCCAAGTTTTTCTATTTTTTCATTATGACTTCTTGAATATATGACTTATTTAGAATAGTACTTTCTTAATAAATGATATATACATAAATCTTCATAACCATTTTATTTGTTAAAGCCAACCACCTCCAAACAACTAAATTATTATCCACAAGAGAATGAGCAATCAAATTTTATCTTCATACAATGGTGTTTTATTTAGCAACAAAACCCACAAAGTCCTCATACATGTAGCAACATGAGCACTGAAATTCAAAAACATGCTATGAAAAGGGTGCCAGGTGGGTGAGGGAGCACATAATATGATTCTATTTAACAGAAAAGTCTAGAGAAGTCAAAATGAACTTATGGCATTAGAAATCATGAGTGATTGCTTCTATGGAGAGAGGGTTCAAGGATTGACAAAGACAGATAAGAGGGTATAAAACTCAGTGAGAAGGCCCAAGGGGGAAAATTACCCTTTTAGCTAGTCTCCTGGCTCATGCTGAACACGAACTACAGATTTGGAACAAACTTGGCTTGATTCACCCTCAAGGGTTGAAATAGTGACAATATACTAACAGTAGACTTGTAGTAGATCTGGACTTAGAGCACTACCTAGTGGTGAAATAGTGAAAGTGCCTTTGTATTCAGAGAAAATTTCTGAAAATATAGGCACAAAACCAGATTATGAAGACTAGAGTAAATATGTAATCCTTTCACGCCAAGATGATATCATATACCAACAAACATCAACAACTTCTAGGAAATGATGATCTCATCTAATTGTCAAAATCAGGCACCTAAAACTGAGCAGATAGTAACAGTATGGGCAAACTCTCAGTGAATTTAAAATAGCAATTTTAAGAAAACTCAGTGGGCTTCCATTAAACACAGATAAGTGAGCAAAGAAACTGAACAGAAAGATGGAAACAATTTAAAATAATACTTAAGCTAAAAGGTTAAGTGAAATTTAAGTGAGTTTATTGATAGAAGGCAAGATAAATCAAATAGAAGAAAGAATTAGTGATAGCAAAGACAGGCTATTTGAAAACATATAGTTAGAGGAGAAAAATAAAAAAGAATAAAAATGAATAAGAAAAGTTTATAGGAATTGGAGAAGAGCATTAAAAGAACAATACTTGGGTGAGTGGTATTTAAGAAGGACTTGAGAATGCCAAAAGAATAAAAAGTTTATTAAAAGAGATAATAACAAACAAACAAACAAACAAAAAACTTCACAAACCTAGAGAAAGGTAAAAATATCCAAATAAAGGAAGGTCAAATGGCAACAGATTTAACTCAACCAAGTCTACCTTGAGACATATTATAATAAAGCCCTCAAAAGTGAAAGATAAAGAGAAAATTCTCAAGGCAACAACAGCAAAGAAACAAATCATATCAAGTATCCTTTGTGATCAAAATTTAATAAAAGTAGAAGTTGGGAAACTATAAATACATGGAAATTAAACAACTTATACTTGAGCAACCATGGATTATGGAAGAAATAAATAAGATTTAAACATTCTTATAAAAAATGAAAATGGAGACACAATATACTAAAACCATGGGATAGAGCAAAAGGAACACTACGAAGGAAGGTTATAGCAATCCATGCATACATTGAAAAAGTAGAAAGAGTGCAAATAAACAGCTCATCATTCCATCTCCAGGAAGTAGAAAAACAAGAACAAACCAAAAATGAAATTAGTAGAAGGAAAGGAATATAAAGATCATAGTATAAATTAATGAAATGGAGACTAAAAAAAAAAAAAAAAAAAAAAAAAAAAAAAAAAAAAAAAAAAAACTATAAAAGGATCAATGAAAATGAAAAACTGGTTCTTTAAAATGACAAACCAAATAAACTCTTAGCTAGGGTAGGTAAGAAAAGGAGAGGGAATACAAATGACATCAGAGATGAAAAGAGAGACATTACCACTGACAGCATAGAAATACATACGGATCGTTAGAAATTATTATGAACAACTGCAGCTGGGCGCAGTGGTGCACACCTGTAATCCCAGCAGCTTGGGAGACGGAGGCGGGAGGATTGTAATTTCAAGACTAGAGGCAGTCTGTGTAATTTAGCGAGATGCTGTCTCAAAAAAGTTTAAAAAATGGGCTGGGGGCACAGCTCAGTTGTCCAGCACTTGCAAAGCAAGCAGGCGCTAGGCCCTGGGTTCAACCCCCAGTACCACACACACAAAAAAGACATTATTGTGAACAACTGTATGCCAATAAATTTGATAATCTAGAATAAAAGGACCAGTTCTTGGGCACACACACCTTGCAAAACTGAATTTTAAGGAAGTAGAATGCCTAAACAGATCAATAACTAGTGATGAGATTGATTCAGTAGTAAAGAGTATTCATAATAAAGGCCTAGAAGTAGATAGTATCACTGATGAGTTCTGCCAAACACTTAAAGAAGTAATACCAATTGTTTTTAAATTTAAGAATAAATTCCAAAAAAATATTGAAGAGTAAAGAATTCTGCCAAATACATTCTGTTAGACCAGCATTATCTTAATACCAAAACCAGACAAGTATAAGACAAAAATCAAATCAAATAAAAATAAAATAAAATAAAATAAAGAAAACTGTAGGCCATATCCTTAATGAAGAGCTAAGAACATGCACTGGACAAAGGGTGGTCCAGCGTTTTTAATAAATGCTGCTAGGAAACTTGGATATTCACATGCAGAAGAATAAAATTAAACCTTATCTTTTACCAATTACAAAAACCAAATCAAAACGAAATCAAATCAAATCAAATCAAAACATATACATTCTGAAACTATGACTCTATGAACACACACATTGATATCATAAAATACTACCTTCTCATTTTACTTTGCTGTTATTTGTTTTGTGGAAAAATCAGACTCCATTTGAAGTTGGAGTTTGTAGGTGTGTACACCTTAGTCTATTTTGTGCTGTTATAACAGAATACCCAAGAGTATATAATTTCTAAAGAACAGAGATTTATTTCTTATATTCCTTATATTTCTGGAGATAGGTCCAGGATCATGGGGTTGCATCTGATGAGAGCTTTCTTGCTGTACCAGGCATCACATGGCCAGAGGACAGAAGAGGGGGGCAGTGAAGGGCGGTGACCTCATCCTTTCATCAGGAACACATTCCTTTGATAACTCACTCCTGTGATAATAGCATTAATCTAATTATAGGGGCTTTTAATCACTTCTTAAAAGTCCCTCTTCTCAACACTATTCCATTGGGGATGAAATTTCCAACATACGAACTATAGAGAACATATTCAAACCATGGCAGTAGAACACTCACATATCATTTTTTAAAAAATTTAAAAAATCATATTTTAAAAAATAAGTACTGTATTCAATATGGAGGTATCTTAAAAAACTAAAAATAGGTCTACCATATGACCCAGCTATAACACTATTGAGAGTATACCCAAAGGGAGACGAGTCATCATACCACAGAGACACCTGCATCTCCATGTTCAATGCAGCACTTTTTCAATAGCAAGGATATGGAATCAACCAAAGTACCCTTCAACAGAAGAATGGATAAAAAAAACTATGGTATATATACACAATGGAATACTACTAAGCAATAAAAAAAATTGAAATAACATCATTTGCAGCAAAATGGATGAAATTGGAGAAAAAATTTTTAAGTGAATGAGCACAAGCCCCCAAAGAGAAATACCACATGTTCTCACTCATATGTGGGAGTTGAATCAAAATTAAAAGAAGGAAAATATCCCATACAGAAATCAGAACATAATAAAAAGCTAAAGTCAACTTAGTGGAGAAGAGACAATTTGGGGAGCTGAAAGGAGGGAGGGATCTAGCAAAAGGGAGAAATGATAGATGAAAGAAGGGAGAGGAGGAACAAGGAGGAGTGAGGAATGACAGCGAGGGTGACCTCAAAGTAAACAGCCCAACTTTAATAGTTCAGGAAATAATTATAATAATACCAAGGAATGGTAATAATACAAATGGGCTAGAAAATTCATGTAATATTACTGATAATGTAAAGAGATAGATCACTACAGAAGAAGTTTCAACCTTAAACATAATTTTGATCCAACAATATATAGAAAAACATTCCCACAAAAAGACATGCAAATGGAAGAGAGACCTTTGGTCGGGGGTGGGAAAGAGGGAGGAAGTGCACAAGAGGGTAGGAGGGAACTTATCTATGCAATGTACAATGAAACGCATATATGGAAATGTCACGATGAAATGCATGTCAGAATGAATCACATTAAGTTGTACATTAAAAATTTTCTAATAAAAAATAAAATAAGTACTGCAATGAGTTCATCTTCACCACCCTTTAAAAATGGTGCATGAGGCTTCTGCAGCATTTTTTGTTCATCTTAAATATTGTCTTGAATGAGATGAATTCAGTAGTATAATATGGTTCATGTTGATGAATGGTTTGGTGCTATTAGCAATTGGAATTCCAGCTGTCAGGAATGAGATTCCAACTTGTATACTCTGCTTGACACTGTGGCACCAATGTATTTCCTCTGGTTCTATGGTCAGCCTGTTCTGAAGTACAACCATTACTACCTGGCTAGAAAAGGACCTCTCCCTGACCAACATATCTCAACCTTTCTCTAAAAATGGGTAGGAATTTTAGCTCAGCTAATGGCTGAGCTAAAAGGGTCAAGGAAAAATATCCTTTGGCAATAGCTGTTGAAAAATTCTACATGTACTGAAATTTAAAACATGCAATTGTGAGCAACGTTGGTTCAGGATTTCTTCTTTCGCAGGCATTCCTGAGGACGGCTTCTGACTGTTCTGTTCCAGGACTCAAATGATGGCTTCCAGGGGAGAAAAAAAAAAAAACAGACAAAATTTCCATGAAGATGAGAACAAAAGAGCACACTAGCCTTTTAATCCTGTCCAGTATAATAACTACCTAGTGTGTAAGAGACTTCTTTAAGAACAGAGACAAGGTGACAGAGAAATAGTTAAAAATAAAACAAATGTGATTGTGTTGACTTTTTGGTTTAAGGTTTTGTGTCCAATCTCCTCTGAGACTGTTGAGCCTCAGGGCATTTGATTTTTATTCATCTATAGACATGCCCTATGGCCTTTGTGGGAGAAAGCTCCCAGTTCCTCTCTGTTATACCAGATCTCTTGTTTCTCTAGCCCCTGAGATATGGGTGACCTCAGTGACCTATGTCTTGTTTCTCTAGCCAAGCACTGCTTCATATTGCCAAGAGTGTCCTAACTCACACCGCACAAACTAATGGGGAGAGGAGATTGTTCTACACTGAGCTTGTCTTTTGTACCTCTTGAGAAGATTCCTGGGTAAACTGTATATCTTATGGTTGGTGCTAAAGAGAACAAAATAATCCTCAATTGAGTGTCAGATTACAGACTGAGCAAAGAAATAGGCAAGTGAGAAAAATTGGGTCTTTTGTCACATTCAAGGATCTTAAAATACCAGAATGATAAATTATTCCCTCCCAAGACTCACTTTTCTAAAATGCTAATGAACCACTAAACTTAATTCATACAATAATTTTGTTCAACTTTTGGTAGTTACTTAACATCAATATGCTTATTGGGTATTAACAATTAGATAAGTAATTATCTGCTTAGTTGAAAACTGAATACCCTACAATTAACTAACCTAAGCCATCCCTTAAGATAATATCTTACTTTATAAACTGATTTATATCTTAAATTTTAGTTTGCATAGAAACTAATGTTTATGATCTGATAGTAAATCTAAATTTTAATTTATATAGTATTACATATGTGTCATGCACTAAATCAACCAGAATAAATTGAATGCGTGGTTTAAAGAATCAGAGAAACCACAATACCCCATTCTTCAGCATCCTCACTTGCCTTATATTTCCCAAAAGCCTTTCCTAACATTTTAGTCTTGATTGGCAAAGAATACCAAGAGTCAGCAGGTGATTGGCTCAGTGTCTCCCATTGCATCACAAAGTTCACACACTTCCCAGCCTAGAATGCTGGGATCCTTGCCCATCATAGCTCTATCTCCTTTGTTGAATCATTTTCCACATTTTATGGATTATACTCAACTTGTAGCAACCTTGCTTCCAAGAATCATACATTATCAGCCATGACTATTTGAAGCTGCAAATGAGATGATGTCTTATAGCATAACAAGCATGAAGGTGGATAATGTTGATATTTGCTCAGCTTTTGAGTGATGCCATCAGAGACCCAGGCTCTTTCCATTTATGTCTCCATCACTATTAGTGTTCAGGCTTTTGACTCAGGCATATTATCTCATGGATATTAAAGAGTTGCTGTAGCTCCAGCAAAGGAGAAAAAAGGGATGTAAGAGAAAAGCACAATGCCAGTTGAAGATTTTCCTCCTAAACAAAATGTAAATACTGTCTCAGAAACACCAGTAGACTTTTGCACAAATTTCTGTGGTTAGAACTATGTTATATGGTCCCCTTCAGTTGCAAAGGAAGCTGGAAGAACACAAAATAGGATAGTTCAACTGGCTTCAGACTAGTCATGATCCATCACGGACTTGGAAAAGTTTGATATTCTCTAACTCCTTCTGGTCTGTGTCTGGAAACAAAGCCCACCAAGGGTGGCTACAGAGATGGGTTTGAAGGAAAACTGTTCATTTAGGCTAATCATGGGTTTTGCAGCATTTGGTGAGGCAGAAAACTAACAACAAGGATAGTAATGAATAAACAATATCAACATTGTTATGATCTATGAAGAAAGTAAAATGAAATAATAGAGTTGAGTGGACATGGGAGGGAAGCAAAGAGCAGCTCTGAGGATTTTATCTAAGATACACAGGGATGCCCTCCTTGGGGAGTCGACTGTTCACTTGAGACACGAGTTATGGGAAAGCATCAATCATGAAAGATCTGCAGCATAAACTTTGAAGGCAGAGGTGGCAAGTCCAAAGGCCTTAATTTGAGAATGATTTTGGCCTGTCTGACTGAAGCAGAGTGAAGAGAAGATAAAAGCACATGATATGGAAGGCAGGATAAAAAAAATAGAGAAATGCAAAGTTAAATAGACCTCCATAGACATAGTAAGAAATTTGATGTTAAAGTGCAGTAAGAAATAAGCATTAACGTAACCTCATGCTTGTTTTACAATATATGTTGTTGTTGTTAGGTGCCATTGAGTCGGTATCCCACTCATAACTACCTTATGCACAATAGGCCAAACAGTATTGTCAGTGCTTCTCTGCTATTCATAGGGCTCTCAATGGCAGATTGATTTTTGGGAGTGAGTTGCCAGGTCCTTCTCCCAAGTCTACAGCACCTGGTGTTCCAAGGTGGTCTCCCATCCAAGTACTAACCAGGCCCTACCCTGCTTAGCTTCTGAGATCTGATCAGATACCACAGTGCCATGGCTGCAGGCTTTACAATATATAAGCAACACTAAACCATTCTTTGAATTAATCAGAAGTATGATGCCCATTAATTTAGGCCTCCTTATACAGCCAGCCAAATGTAAATTGGTTTCACCATTACTGAAAAAGAATATACTCTTAGGAGTTAAAAAACAAAACATTCTTTATTGCTGCCACCTCGCAAAAGTTAAATGCTGAACAAATATATTTTAAATATTAATTAAAGATGTTGATAAATTATTACACAATTTGGAACATCAAAGTGCCCTCATGGAATAACCACCTCCAGATGGCTGCTTAAAAGGTGCTTTTTTCAAAAACAAATGGGAAGTTAGATGTTCAGTTTCTGCTCTGGCATATAAAGAGCTTGGGAGTTATCAGTGAAGTCCTCTCAATAACATAAAGGTTGAACAAACTGAAAATCAGCAACTGTTCTTAGGTCCATCAGGAATTATGTCATAGGGAAAGCCACTGCTACCCAAATAGGTAAGGCAAATGCTGATAGACTCATACTTACTCAAACAGAAGCCCAGGAACAGAAACCACCACTAGAAGCAGTAGAAAATTTTGACTTGTAATTAGTGAATTTCTGGGTGTGTAGTGTGGAGAAGACTGAGGGTTAAAAACTCCAGGGGTCCCAGTCCTGTGAGGGCACATATACTTTTGTGAGTTTTCCCTGCAGGAGTCCTACTAGGTTCTCATAGACAAGATTACAGCAGAATTTCCTGTGCTTCTGGCATGGGGAAGTGGAAAATAGACACTTTGACGTATAAGCAAAATATTCTGTTCTTAGGACTTGACCTTGGAGAGAGAAGATGGTGGACATATAGCACACGCTTTCTGTCCCAGAGTAAAGGGAAGCCTTGATTAATGGTTTGGAGCTCACATTGACTAGATAGAAACAGTGATAGTTTAGATTGGGAGACAGTGGAGGGAACCAGACGAACATGGAAATCACGGATCTAGTTCTGGAGGACCTACACAGAGGACAGCAGCTGGGTCGATATTTCACAGATGGCAGATAGGATACTGGAGACTCACAGGGGACTTCGCACACACACCCATGGGGGCCCAGACCCAACACGGAGTGCAACCTTGGCATTGCATCAGCCCCCTGCCCACAGGATACAGATACAAGCTCTGGGTGAGTCAGTTTGAGGTGGCACATGGAATCTCCATCCCTAGCAGTGCCCCCTGCACACCCGGAGTTGCTGGGCTGGTCCAGAATCTTCTTGCAGGAGTGTAGGCATCAGATCCATGAGAGGTGATACATTATCATACCATCCACCCCGAAGTGGGTGCGGGGATTGAATGCAGAGGGGCCTGGGGAATGTGTGCCAGAGGAGTGTGCCCAGAGCCACAGTGTGGTTCCCTCCCTCCTGTTGTGGCAGGGCAATTGTGTGGGTGTGATTTTCGCAGACACATGGGCACATGTGCACCTGGACTCCAGACCCACCAGAGGTGATTGTATGTCATCCCACTGCACCATGGAGTAGGCTGGGGTCTGCAGATGGGACTGAGTCCCATGAGCACAAAGCGCAGCCACAGTTCTGCAAACAGTGCACAATGGTGCACTTTGTCCCAGGGCAGTTTCAACCACAACCACTGTGCACGGCCAGACTTATTGCAGATTCACCCAGGGAGGTTGAACATCATTGGGCCTGCTATGGGGGGGAGTGGCAAGACCACAATGGAATTTGGATCTCCCAAGTGGTCTCCCAAGTGGATAGAAAGTCCTGCAATAAAGATCCACGAGAGCAACCATATTCCCTCCATGCTGTAGGCTTTGGGGTGGAGATCTCCAATTTAGGGAATTGGTGCCTGAACTATGTGAGGCAGGGAGAACTCCAGGAAGACCCCCCACAGGTTTCACTGCCTCTCTAACACTACAAAAGAGACAGAATATTTTGCAGGACAGACTATGGGCACTCAGTGTCCCACTTAAACCTGGGGCATTGCGGGGATACTTGCCATATCCACTTGGCAGAAGGAAGCTTCGCAGAAACCCTGCCCCCAACACAACGTGCTTCTAACCAAAAAACAAAAACAAAACAAAACAGGCAGCCAAGAGCCTCTTTCCTTCAGCAAAGTCAGCAGTTTGAAGGAAGAGAGATAGCTCTTTTTCAGAAGATCTAAGGCTGCCAAGGATTGTGCAAAAACACTGCCAGACTGTATTCTGCAGTGTTCACTTCATCCTTACTATCTTCATAGTGCAGATTCCATTTGTAAAAGCATACAAGTGCTTTTGTGTGTTTTTTATTTTTCTTTATTATTATTATTTTAATTTTTTCTCTTTTCTTGTTTTATTTGTGTATGCATGTGTGGTTTTTTCCCTTCTTGCTTTCTTCTTTTATTCTCTTCTTTTGTTCTATTCTCCTTCTCTTTTTCCTATGAGATATATATATATATATATATATATATATATATATATATATATATGTATGTATATATATATGTTTTTGTTTTAGTTAATTATTTATCCCTAAATTTTTACCTTAATTTTAATTTTGACTTTAATTTCTATTAGTCTCTGTTCTCTATCTCCTCTTTCTCCCTCTTCTGTCACCATATCCTCCCTCTTCTCACCCCCCAGAAGAGAAACAGAACCTATTGCCTTCCTAGCCCCCAGCCCCTTTGGAATAGTGAACCAGAGAATGGGAAACTGAGGAGTAGAGTGCTCAGGACGAAGATAAGAGTGCCACGAGCTGATTTTCCACTGAACCTACCAGATCTGACTACCAACTAAACCCATTAAGAGCCAAGTAGGGCTAGTGAACTATAGTAAGAGCCCCACAGACTAGACAACCAAGGAAGCGCATCACACACAGTAGTCAACCTAGTGTCTGTGACCTCAGGGACCAGAGGGAATCTGAATGGGATAGAACTAAATTTAGAGTCTGCAAGGATGGTCCTGAAGACCCCACGACCAAATCCCCCCAACAAATTCCTCCAATGAATCTCAACTCTTAGAGATCTCTGAATTGGAATTCAGAGTTATGGTTATAAATATGTGAAGAGAAATCAAAATGAATACCACCAGCACCCTTGAAATCTTTGAAAAGAAGGTATCTCACCTGGATTCCTTTCTATCCTCCCAGCTAGAAATGATTAGGAAAAAAATCAAGCAATGATCATTGAAATGCAAAGTAAAATAAATGAATTCTGCAAAAGAATCCTTTTCATCAAGACTGGATGAATCTGAACTAAGGATCTCCGATTCTGAAGACGCTGTCCAAGAATTTAAATACATACAGTCAGAAATGGAAACAATGATAAAGGAATTTTTAAAAAGATTTTGACGAAACCTCAGACAGAATGAAAAAATGAAACTTAAGAATTCAGGGTGTCCCTGAAGGAGAGGAAAGATCCACCAGAGGTCTACACAATCTAGTATATAATAACCTCAAGGAAAACTTCCCAGAGATAATCCAGGATATGGATACATACACAACTGAAACATTCAGGACCCCATCCAGAGTAAATAGGTCATCCCCAAGACACATTATAGTGTGAATGCTTTCATTAGAAACCAGGGAGGCTATCCTGCAAGTGGCAAGGCAGAAAACCCATATTACTTTGAAAGGAAAACCTATTAAAATTACTGCAGACTTTTCCATATCAACACTGAAAGCTAGAAAGGTGTGGACACAGGTAATTCACATCCTAAAAAAAAAGCAATCTCCAACCAAGATTACTACATCCAGCAAAATTATCTTTAAAAACAGAAGAGGAGTATAAGACATTTCACAATATCGATAGATTCAAATGATTTGCAACCACAAGCCAGCCCTACAGAGGATTGTAAACAAATTAGCACATCCAGGAGATATAAGACAACCCTATATAGGAAACCAAAGACTTGGTTAGTTGAGATGAGTGCAATCCAAGAAAAGAACAATGCAACCATGATTCATAAACCAGTAACATGTGATGATTGGATGCATAACAATAAATACTGCTCAATAATCACTATTAATGTAAATGGTCTTAACTCACCAATTAAGAGACAGAGACTGGCTAATTGGATGAAAAAACATAAACCTTCCATATGTAGTATTCAAGAAACTCACCTAACTCACAAAGACTGAAATAGACTGAGACTTAAGGGCTGGAAAACAATATACCAAGCAGGAGGGCAACAACAACAAGAAAGGAGGCATTGCAATTCTAATATCATATAGATAAAATTGCAATCAAAAACTAATCAGAAGAGACAAAGAAGAGCACTACATTTTAGTAAAAGCAACAACCAATCAGGAACAAATAATGCTCCTAAATATTTATGCCCCAAACAATGGGGCACCTAGCTTTATAAGACAAACTTTATGGAATGTAAAGAACTTCATTGAACTAGAAACAATAATAATGGGAGACTCCAATACCACACTTTTGTCAAGAGATAGGTCATCAAAATGAAAAATCAACAGAGAAACATCAAATTTAATCTCCACCCTAAACCAGTTGAATCTCACAGATATCTATATATATATATATAGATATATATAGATATATATAATATTTCATCCACACAATGAGGAATACACATTCTTCTCAGTTCGACGTGGAACATTTTCTAAGATAGATCATAGGCTACTCCATAAGAATTCCCTCAACAAATACAAAAAAGTATAAATTATCCCTAGTTCCTTATCAGACCACAATGGAATAAAATTGGAGCTCAATAGCAAGAATAATTCCAGAAATTTTACTAATGCATGGAGACTAAATAATACACTGCTGAATGACCAATGTGTTGTTGATGAAATCAAAATGGAATTTAAAAAATTCCTGCAATCAAATGATAATGAAAACCCATCCTACCAAAACATAAGGGATACAGCAAAAGCAGTTTTAAGAGGGAAGTTTGTAGCCTTAAGTGCCTTCATCAATAAGGTAAAGAAGAGCCAAATAAATGACCTAATGATGCACCTTAAGATACTAGAAATCCAACAACAAATCAATCCTAAAAGAAGCATCCAAAAAGAAATTACAAAAATAAAGGAAGAAATATCTCAATTAGAATCTAAAGAGATAATTTAAAAAATTAATAAGACTAAGAGCTGGTTCTTTGAAAAGATTAAGAAAATAGACATTCCTCTGGCCAATCTCATCAAAGAAAAAGGAAAAAACTAACATAGTAAGGATTATGAAGGAAAATGGGTCCATAACCACCGACTACAATGAAATATAGAAAATCTTCAGGGATTACTATGAGAGATTGTATTCCCAAAAATAAGAAAATTCAGAAGAAATGGATAAATTTATTAGCACATATGACTTACCAGCGCTAAACCCAGAATACATAAGTGACCTAAATAAGCCCATTACTATACAGAAATAGAAAAGGTAATAAAAAATCTCTCAACAAAGAAGAACCCAGGTCCTGATGGGTTAACAGCAGAATTTTACCAAATTTTCAAAGAAGATATAATACCTGTCTTCCTCAAACTATCCCAAAAAGTCGAAAAGGAGGGAACACTCCCAAATTCATTCTATGAAGCTACCATCACCCTGATACCTAAACCAGGAAAACAGTCATCTAAGATAAAGATTTATAGACCCATCTCCCTTATGAATATAGAGGCAAAAATCTTTAACAAAATCCTGGCAAACCAAATCTAGCAACATATTAAAAAGATTGTTCACCATGACCAAGAGGGATTTATTCCACAGATGCAAGGCTGGTTCAACAAACGGAAATCAATTAATGTAATCCAACATATCAAGAAACTGGAAAACAAAAAACACATGATCATCTCAATTGATGCTGAAAAGGCCTTCAACAATGTGCAACACCTTTTCATGATAACTCTGGAGAAGATAGGTATAATAGGCAAATACCTTAATATATAAAAGCCATTTATGACAAACCTACAGCCAACATTATATTAAATGGAGAAAAACTGAAACCATTTCCTCTTAGATCCGGAACAAGGCAAGGATGTCCTCTTTCTCCCATTCTATTTAACATACTAATTGAATTCCTCGCCAGGGCAATCAGACAAGAGAAAGAAATCAAAGGGATACAGATTGGCAATGAAGAGGTCAAATTATCCTTATTTGCAGATGATATGATTCTATACCTAAAAGACTCCAAAACCTCATCCAGAAAACTTTTAGATCTAATCAACTCCTTCAGTAAAATGGCAGGATATAAAATCAACACACAAAAATCAATAGCTTTTCTTTACACCAACTGTAAACAGGAAGAGAGGGAAATTTCAGAAAAAATACCTTTCATGATAGCCCACCAGAAAATTAAATACCTTGGAATCAATCTAACCAAAGACCCTTCAGATCTCTACAAGGAAAATTTCAAAATCTTAAAGAAAGAAATAGCAAAGGACACTGAAAAATGGAAAGACCTCCCCTGCTCCTGGGTAGGGAGAATTAATATAGTAAAAATGGCTATCCTACCAAAAGCAATTTATAGATTTAATGCAATCCCCATTAAAATTCCACTGGCTGATTTTACAGAAGTAGAAAAAATGATCCAAAAATTCATATGGAATCATGAAAGACCACATATAGACAAAATACTCTTAAGCTGCAAATCTAATGCAGGTGGAATCACAATACCTGACTTCAAGCTATACTATAGGGCAGTGGTAGCAAAAACAACTTGGTACTGGCACAAAAATAGGCATGAAGACATGTGGAACAGAATACAAGACCCAGAAATACCTCAACACACCTATAGCCACCTGATTTTTGACAAAGTAGCAAAGCAAGTAAACTGGAAAAAGGATAGCCTTTTCAATAAATGGTCCTGGGAAACATGGACATCCATGTGCAGAAAAATGAAAAACAATCCACATCTCTCAATATGCACGAGGGTTAACTCAAAATTGATAAAATACCTCAATATAAAACCAGAAACTTTAAAACTAATAGAAAACAAGATAAGCAATACACCTCGTCATATAGGCATAGGAAAGTATTTCCTTAATAGGACTCCAATTGGTCAAGAAATTGCAACAATAATAGATAAATGGGATTACATGAAGTTAAAAAGCTTCTGCACAGCAAAAGAAACAATTAATAGATCAAGGAAACCCCCACAGAATGGGAAAAAAGTTTGCATCCTATACATCAGACAAAAGTCTAATTACCAGAATCTATAAAGAACTTATTCGATGGCACCTACCAACAACAACCAAATAAAGAACTTAAGAAAAAATACCCAAGAAAACAAATAACCCAATACACAAATGGGCAAAGGAACTGAATAGATAGTTCTCAAATGAAGAGGTCCGCAAAGCCATGAAACACATGAAAAAATGTTCATTATCCCTAGCCTTTAGGGAAATGCAAATCAAAATAACTCTGAGATTTCACCTTACACCAGTAAGAATGGCCAAGATCAATAAAACAAATAACAACAAATGCTGGTGAGGTTGTGGAGAAAAGGGAACACTCTTACATTGTTGGTGGAGCTGTAAATTGGTCCAACCACTGTGGAAATCAACATGAACGTATCTTAAAAAACCAAAAATTGATCTACCATATGACCCAGCTATAACACTATTGGGAATTTACCCAAAGGGAGATGTGTGTCATACCACAGAGACACCTGCATCTCCATGTTCAATGTAGTACTTTTCACAATAGCAAGATATGGAATCAACCAAAGTACCCTTCAACAGAAGAATGGATAAAAAACTATGGTATATATACAAAATGGAATACTACTCAGCAATCAAAACAGTGAAATAATGCCATTTGCAGCAAAATGAATGGAATTGGAGAAAATTATTTTAAGTGAATGAACACAAGCTCAGAAAGAGAAATGCCACATGTTCTCACTCATATGTGGGAGCTGAATCAAAATTAAAAGAAGGAAAAAATCATATACAGAAGTCAGAACATTAAAAAAAGCTAAAAATGGTATTATTATAGATGGTCTAGAAAATTCATGTAATAGTTCTGACAATGTAAAAAGAAAGTTCACTACAGAAAAACTTTCTATCTTAAACAGAACTGGAACGCAAGGATATATAGAAAAATATTACCATAAAAAGACAAGTAAATGGAATAGAAGTCTTTGGTGGGGAGTGGGACAGGGGAAGGAAACGCACAAGAGGGTAAGGGGGAACTTATATGTACAATGCACAACAAAATGCATATATGGAAATGTCACAATGAAAAGTATGTCAGAGTGAATCACATTAAGGTGTACATTAAAAATTTCCAATAAAAAATAAATAATTTTTAAAAAGTCTTGAACTTAACAAAAATGAAAAATGGCTTTGATGGTCTTACAAGTAATCTGCATATGGCCAGGAAAGAAGACATGTCACTAGCAACTTCAAAAATAGAAATGCAAAGAGAAAAAATTCTGAAAAATAGAACTGAATATTTAAGAATAGGGAAAAATTACAAGAGGTTTAATGTGTGTAATAATATTGCCAGAAAAAGGAGAGAAAGGATCAGAGAAAATGTTTGAATTTCTTTTTCTTTCTTTCTTTCTTTTTTTAAATGGTAGTTGGTGGTTGATTCCAGGGCATTGCATATATTTTGCAAGTATTCTACCACCCCAGCCCACATTTTTTTAAAATTTGGATACAGAGTCTCGCTAAATAAAACAAGCTGTCTCTGGCCTCGAACTTATGGTCCTTCTGCCTCAGCTTCCCAAGTTGCTGGGATTAGAGGATTGCAACACAACATCCAGTGAAAATTTTGAATTTTGAACTGAATTGAATTTTGAATTGAAAATTGAATTAATAATGGATAAAATTTTCCGAAATTAATAACAGATATGAAACCACAGCTCAAGAAATGTCAGAGAATACCAAGCAGGATAAACACCAAATAATCTACAGACAGGCATATCATATTCAAGATGCACATACACAAAGAGAAAATCTTGAAAGAATCCAGAGGAAAAAAATATCTTACTTATAGAGGAGCAAAGATAAGAATTACATTAGACTTCTCTTCTGAAAACATACAAATGAGTAGAGAGCAGATTGAGGTATTTAAGTTTTTGAAAGGGAAAATTATCAATCTACTATTCTACATTCAACAAAATTATCCTCCAAATATGAAAAAGAAATAAAGACTATATCAGACTAGCAAGAGTTGAGGAAATCTGTTGTCAGTAGACCTGTCTTGCAAGAAATGTTAAGGGAAGCTATTTAAGTAAAGGAAAATTATGTGTGCCAGGAGCTTAATTACATACAAAGAAAGGAAGAGCTTTAGGGAAAGTAGCAAAGATGGCAAAATATTTTATTTTTCTCAACTGTTCTAAGACAGAAAATGGAATCAAATAAAAGCCTCAATTAGGCTGGTTGTCATGACACATTCCACTAGTCACAGCATTCAGGAGGCTGAGGCAGGAAGACTGTGAGTTCAAGGCCAGCCTAGGCAACATAGTGAGACACTGTTTCAAAAAAAAAAAAAAACACAAAACAAAAACAGAAACAAAACAAAACACAATAAAACCTTTTGTTGTTAGGTGCCGTAGAGTCATATCTGATTCAGTGACCCTCATAGAGGTTTTCAATGGCTGATTGTTT
Source organism: Pedetes capensis (assembly GCA_007922755.1). Classification (NCBI taxonomy): domain Eukaryota; kingdom Metazoa; phylum Chordata; class Mammalia; order Rodentia; family Pedetidae; genus Pedetes; species Pedetes capensis. Next base: position 37,890 of record VMDO01008412.1, read on the forward strand.
CGGGATTGCCTTGGGAGTGGATTGCCACATCCTTTCCCCAAAACAAAACCCTAGCTATTTCTTAAAATGACCCAGTTAAAACCAGAATAAATCCAGGCACAGTGGTACATGCCTATAATCCCAGAAATTCAGGAGGCAGAGGCAAGAGGATTACAAGTTTGAGACCACAGGCAGCATGTGTAGCTTAGCAAGACTCCATCTCAAGATAAAAAATTAAAAAAAAATAAAAATAAACCGCTCACACCAAACCAGACAAAAGGAAAAAAGAAACTCAAGAAACAACAAATCATAAACAACAACAAATACACTAGTTTTAAATTTAACTATATCAACAGTCACTTTAAATATCAGTCTAAGTACTGTTAAAAGATAGAGACTTCCAGAATGGATAATAAAGCTGGAACAACCAAATGTTGTCCACAGACTCCACTTTACATGTAAAGATAAATTTAGATTAAAAGTAAAGAGATAGAGAAATATATACCAGGCTAATAATAAGTGAAAGAAAGCTAGAGTAAATATATTAACTTCAGCAAAAGCAGACTTTAGAATAAGGGAAATATTCAGGAATAAATACAAGTGTTATGAAAAGATAAAAGGATCAATTCTACAAGAATACAACACTGTGCATCAAGTTGGTTCCAACTCACAGTGACCCTATGTAAAACAGAATGAAACACTCCCTGACTCTATGGCAAGCACATGATCTTATTTATATTTTAGCCACTGTGCCAATCCATAAGTTGAGGGTCTCCCTTTTCTTCACTGACCCACCTCTCTCCCAAACATGATGTCCTTCTCCAGGCATTGGTCCCTACTGACAACATGTCCAAAATATGTAAAATACAGCATCACTATCCTTTCTTCCAAAGAGCACTCTGGTTGCACTCCTAGAATGGATCTGTTGTTTCTTTTGGCAGTCCATGCTATATTCAATATTCATCTCCAGCACCATAATTCACCAAGCAAAAAAGATATATTTAGGCATAAATCTAATAAAATATACTCAATATCTATATGAGGAAAACAATAAAACTCTGATAAAAAATCAAAGATCTTGATAAATGGAAAGACGTGCTGTATACATGGATAGGAAGACTCAGTATTATCAAATATCAATTTTACCAAAATTGATCTTTTAACTCAATGCTGTCTCAATGAAAATTGGAGCAAGTTACTTTAAAGAAATTGACAAACTGATTTTAAAATTTATACAGAAAGATCCAGAATAGCCAACATACTATTGGAAGAAGATTAAGGTTAAAGGATGAAACTACCTGGCTTTAAGAATTACCACAAAGCTCTAGTAATCAAGATGGCATGTGGTATCGTTGTGGTATCACTGAAAGAAAAGACAAATAGATGACAAACGGAAATGACAAATGGAACAGAGTGAAGAGCCCAGAAACAGACTCACACCAATACAATCAACTGATCTTCAACAAAGGAGTGAAGGAAGTTCAGTGAAAAAAGGATAGACTTTTCAACAAATGGTGCTGGAACAACTGGACATCCATGTGCAAAAAAAAAAAAAAATCTAGACATAGACTTACAATTTTTGATAAAAATTTAACTTAAAATGGATCATTTACCTAAATAAAAATGCAAAACTCTAAAACTCCTGAAAGACCTCAAAGAAAAAATCCAAGTGAACTTGGGATGGTACTACACCAAAAACACAATCAGTGAAAGGAAACAAAATTATAATTTGGTCTTCATTAAAGTTAAAATTTTCTGCTCTACAAGAGATACTGTTAAGAGAATGAATAGGCAAGCCACAGACTTGGAAAAAACATTTTCAATACATACAGCTGATAAGAGTGACATCTAAAATATACAATTGTTTTTGTTAGATGCCTTCAAGTCAAATCTGGCTTATAGCAATACTATGTAGAACAGAACAGAACAGAACAAAACACTACCCAAAACTGTGATCCTCATGACCTTTTTATGTTTGAACCATTCTTGCAGCCGCTATGATTCTTCTCATTTTGAGTCCTGCCACATCAGCAAAAGGAAGTTCCAGGGGATTTGCTCCATTCACATCATTAAGATTGGCTCTACTTTGAGGAGTTCTTCTCCAGTTGTTTCTTAAAACTCAGATAATTCACCAAAAAAAGATATATGGATGGTAAATAAGCATAAAAGCTTTTTTCAATATCATATGTCATTAGAGAATTGCAAGTTAAATTAACAAGGAGGTACTACTACACATCTATTAGAAAGGCTGAAATCCAAGCAGTGATAACATCAAATGCTGGTGATGATGTGTGACAGTAGTTCCTCTCACTCAGTACTGTTGGACTAAAATAAGGGTAGAGGCCACTTTGGAAGACCTCATGGCAGTTTCTTACAAAACTACACATACTTTTACTACAAAATCCAGTAACAGTGCTCCCTGGTATTTACCCAAATGAGCCAGAAACTTATTCCATGCAAAGACCTGTACACAAATATTTACAGCAGCTTTATTCATAATTGCCAAAACTTCAAAGCAACCATGATGTTCTTTAATGGTGAACAGATAAACAACCTGTAATACATCTATATAATGTAATATTTTTCAGCAATATAAAATGAATTATCAAGACCATGCAAAGACATAGAAGAATTTTAAATGCATTTTGTTAGGTGAAAGAAGTTTTTATACCGTATGATTCTAACTCCATGACTTTACAGAAAAGGCAAAACTATGGAGACAGTAATAACATTAGTAGTTGCCAGGGCCTTGAATATGAACCAAGTGGAATGGAATCAATAGGTGGTACACAGGGGATTTTAGGAAAATGAAAATATTCTCTAAGTCTATGATACTATAATGATGAATACATATAATTATGCATTTATCAAAAGCCCATAGAATGAACCATGCAAAAAGGGACTCCCATTGTAGATTATAGTCCTTAGTTGATAATAATATATTGATATTGGTTCACCATTTGTAAAAATGTGCCACATCAATGCAACATGGACAACTAGGAGAGACAGGCCATGATAGGACATATGAAATTCTCTGTGCTTCCTACTCAAATTTTCTATAAACCTAAAATTACTCTAGAAATAAATGTTATTAATAACTTGTTTAAAAACCATAAGAGCTCCCTTGCCCTTATATGTTACTTCATCTTGTGAGCAGAAGCAAAAAGCTTTTGATTTTCCCCAAGTCTCTCCCTTGCCTTTGGCCTCCTTAGTGTTAAGCCGTAAAACTCAGGTTCTTCAGGTTGCTTTTTGTATTAGTTATACTTACAATAATATGCACTATTTCTGAGATCATTGTAAAGTGGTCATGAGTCCATTTTGAGTTAGTATTTCTACAAATAGGATCTTTGGTAAAGTGAATATGAATGGTATTGGCTTAAAGACTTGAGTTTGTTAAGTGCAAGCTTTTAAAGGGGCAATTCTTTAAATTCATGTGAAAACAAAATAATTCAAGCCTTTTGTTTGAAGGTGCAACAAAATAGAAATATGAGCATTCCTTTAAGAAGAGAATCATATATTAGTGCAAACAACTAAGGAGAAATCTCCTTAGATGTGAAAATATTGTGTCTTTGGGGGCACTGTGTTGTAAATCTTTCTAGGTTCAGATTAGAAAACTGAATTTAAAGCCTAGTAAATTCAACAAAGAGCTCTGATGAGCTAATTTCAGTGGAACAAATGGCCAATAAGGCATTTATACGGCTCTGTAAGAAATGCTAGCTTGCTTTCTTTTCAATTAAAACACACAAGGACTCCTGATGTCAAATATCTTATGACAAGAACTTGTCTGAAAGTATAAACATTTAGATTTGTGTGGGCATCACTGTTTGGAAAAAAGTTTTAAACAATTGCATAAGGAGAGAAAATGTAAGAGGTTCATAAATTGTACTCATTTCTAGTCCCTCCAGGTACAATTTGTCTTAGAATAAACTTGCTATGCTTAAAAATTTTCTCTGTATAACTTAGATCTTTTGTTCCACATCCATTATAAGAAAATCAGTATAATTTCTAGGATTTGCAACAGCAGCTTATCTGTTTTCTCTCTGTTGCTGCTGATTATAATACAGCTGAATGAAAGTGACCCTGACTGTTTGAGAACCTAAAACAAAACTGAGAACACTGTTCATTCTTCAACAGGACTTCATTTAACAAGCACAGGGAGAGGATAAGAAGTTTTGATAGTGATGGAAATATGGAGAGGTATGAAACTATGAAAGGGGGAAAAGGTGTAGAAAGGAAAGTCTGAGACCTCCATTCCTACCAATCTCCTTCCCCTAATCTGGCCCCTATTCCAAAATCATTATTTCTGCCATTAACACAGTTGATTTTTTCAGAGATTGAGAAACTTTGGTGATATCTTCAAATATTTTCTTCTTTATCTGGTTTTCATATTCTTCTTTTCTCTAATTCTCTGGAAATTGCAAAAAGACGTTTCCCAAAACTATGGAATTAGTGTCCATTGAGCCTGCAGCAACTCAAGCTTTGGTCTGACCTCAGGTAGAAAGAGCAATGGATATGCAGCACCTATTCCTAGCGATCAGGACCAATTGATAAGCCAAAGATGAGATAGCCCATGACCAGAATTGCCTGGAGAGGACCTGATCTACCCATAATAAAAAGCTAGACTAAACTAAATAAAAAGTGAAATAAAGAAGTTCAAGATTCTGTGAGAATAGTGAGATCTACTGGGTTGCATCACTGGTGTTAACTCCACAGGACACTTGATAGCTACTCCATCATTGCCTTTTCTTTGTGTGCTCGCTGGGGGTAGCCTCAGTGTGCTATACTGGCCACAAAGGGTTTGCTTCTTATACTAGTAAGTGGCCAATGGTGAGTGATCAATCTAAATTAAATATTATTATTTTGGTTGCTATCATTAAGTAACAGAAATAAGTGATGAATCTCCTAATTTCCTGCTCTCTCCACAGGAAAAGTAGTCACCATTTTTTTAGAAGAGATATGGTTAGTCATTCTTATGAGATGAACTGTGTATTCCCATAATTCATATATAAATTCCTAATCTCCAGCATTTAAGAATGTGATTGTATTTGGAGTTAGGATCTTTAATCAAGTTACAAGGAGGCCATTAATGTGGATCCTTATGCAATATGGCTGTTGCCCTTATGAAGAGATTACTACCCAGACATAGACAAAGTAAAGCGCATGTGAAGACTTAGTAAGAAGACAGTCATCTGCAAGTCAAGGAGAGATATTTAAGAAAAACCAAATTTGCCCACACCTTGACCTTGGACTTCCAGCCTCCAGAAATGTGAGAAAATAAATGTGTGTTGTTTAAGCTGCCAGGTCTGTGGTACTTTGTTATGGTGGTCATAGAAGATTAAGACCGTGATGAATGAAATACATAAATGAGACCTGGTTTTGGCTGGCTCCAGGCTCTAGCCACATGGTTTATTCCAGGGGAATCTAGTGTTAGGTGGGGTCTCAAACATTACTTGAACAACCAAAGATGTACAACATTGTCCCACCCTTGGCCAGGGCTCCACATTTGCAGTGCTCCCCTCTACCCCTCTCCACACGCACCACTCATGACAGCAAAAGCAGGGTCCTGTTCCTTGTGAGCTTTCCCCTCAGTGCCTTACAACAGAGCAGAGGCTCTCCTGACTACCTTAGCTTCTTAGGGAGACAGAGTGTGGTAACCCTGAAAACTAATCATTCTGAAAAACAAGTAACAACAGGTTCAAAGTTTTTTACCAGCAACTGATAAACAAATTTGATATTAATTCTCCTTGCTTCCTCTTCCAAGACAATTAAGAAATTACATATGTGTATATATTCCTTGTCAGTTCTGTAGTTACCAAGAAGTTCCACCCATAGTACTATTTCTGCCACCTTTACTCTCATGGCCTGCCTAATTCAAAATGCCCATTTAATTTTACCTCTCCTTTTACCCAAGGACCCCGCTTGCATTGACACCTTGTTTCAGTCCTTAGAAAATACTTCCTTTTCTGAAAAGTTTTATCATTTTTGTCTGTGCTTCCATATAGAACACATTCACACATTCTTATGCAAATTATCTACATACATCTCCTACCAGAAAGTTTTTTAATTTTAGATAAAAGAGGATACAGACCCCAGTATATAGTTTTTTTTAATTGATAGACTTGATAGCTTCAAATTTATAAGAAAATTGAGCATAAAGTACAGAAAGGTAGAATATACCCCTTCTCCCCCACCCAACACTTTTCCTTATCATTAATTGCTTGTGTTCGTGTGGTACATTTGTTATAACTGATGAACCAGTATTGATACATTATTATTAACTAATGCAAATAGTTTATATTACAGTTTATACTTTGTGTCATACATTCTATGGTTTTAGTAAATGTATAACACGTTGTATCCATGGGAGAAGGACAAGGCAATCCACTCTCAAAGCAATCCCAAACAATCAGCCATTGAAAACCCTATAAGGGACATTTTGAGTCAGACCTGACTCGAGGGTGGGCACCTAACAACAACAATGTTGTATCCACTATTGTGGTATCTTAAAAAATACTTTTACTACCCCCAAAATCCCCTCACCTATACCAGTTCACCCCTTCCTCTCTGTTCTTGAACCTCTATAAGCCACTGGTATTCTTATTGTCTCTACAGTCTTGCCTTTTGCAAAATGTCTAATCGTTGGAATCACACAGCATGCGGCCTTTTCAGATTGAATTCTTTTTCTTGGTGATATACATTTGAGGTTCTTCTATGTGTTTTTGTGCTTGAGAGCACAATCTCATTTTATTTTTAACCCAGGATTCTTCTCCTAGCAAGTCCTCAGTGGACATTGTTGGAATTAATGTTAATGGTGGAAGCCATTGGGTGAAGCTTCATGGAAGCAGTGGCATTTGAGCTGATCTTTGGAATACAGGCACAATTTCTATATGTGGAGGAAGATGAATGCTAGGGCATTCCAGCTGAGAGAATGAAAGTGATTTAACAGAGTCACCAAGGTAAGTGTCCTGCTTCTCTGATGCTCATGCTCTTTGTCTGTACCTCCTTCAGTCCCTGTCATTGATATCATTCTATTAACTCACTGAGCACTTGGCTTGAAGTCTTTCTACTTAACAATTTGTCATTTTTTTCGGCATCCATGTGTTGAAGCAAGCAATGTCCTATTGGCATTTTTAAAACTCCTGTTTAACACAGGAGTAAAATATGTCCCAGAGGAATTGCACAAGGTATTTCAGGAAGTGGTGGAATCAGCATATAAGCCGAGATCTTTCTTAACAAAGCTCACTTAAACATCATAGTGGCATTTTATGTCCTCAAGGATCAATGTCAGCTCAGAGCCAAGAGTGAAGACTTGATTGCTCCAATATATACTTTTGGCTAAAGACCAACAGATGATGCTGTTTCTCCCCTAGCCATTACATGCAACCTGGATCCACGTGATGAAGCTTGGTGTGGCTATTCCATTATATTTCACAGCACACTATCAGAATGTTTTTTTTTTCTATCTCTATAACTAAGAGAAGAGTGTTTCTACCAGGGAACACAACAAGATCCTAATAAACTGGAACTGAGACTGTCACCTGGATATTTGGACTCTTCATGCTTTTTAACTAGCAAGAGAAAAAGTTGCTTTATTGGCTCTGGCGAACTCAATTTCTAAGGGGGCATCAGACTACTGCTACATAATTTTTTATAGAGAAGACCAAGTCTGATATGTATATGACAAGGGGGCTGACTCCTGCAAGGAGTTTGAAAGCACTGAAGGGATTGTGAAGAATGTGGGGAAGAGAGAACAAGTGTCTCTATCCCGATCCCTGCCCCTCTCTGCTGATGGCTCTGGCTGTCATTGGCAGCTTCTTCTAATGGTCTTGAACTCTGGCCTCTGGTCATATCACCTCCTCTCTGCCCTTCCAGCTAAGGGAGAGTACTGGCTTCCTTCTGAGGCTAATATTTGGACAGTATCATCATTCCATGGTTTGGCTTTTTAGCTCTTCCTTTACTTATGCACCAAATTCCTTGCATTAAATTCTTTGTTTAAAGGTGGGTTTTCTGTTCCTGGTTTTACCTTCACTGATATAGACTCCTTTCTCTTATTAATCTACATATGATTTATCTAGAAAGACTAATATCTCTCAAATGACTTTGGCTAACATCTGTGTTAATTAGCTTTCCATTGCTGTGACAAAATACCAGAGAAAAACAATGTAAGGGAGGAAAGGTTGATTTTGGCTCATAATTTCAATCCATGGTTGGCTGGTGGCATTGCTTTTAGGCCTGTGGTGAGGCAGAAATATGTCAGAAAGGCAGGCAGGGGAAAGTGCCTTATCTCATGATGGCCAGAAAGCAAAGCAAAGAGAGAGAAAGAGAGAGAAAGAGAGAGAGAGAGAGAGAGAGAGAGAGAGAGAGAGAGAGAGAGAGAGAGAGAAGCCAGGGACATGATATGTCTCCCAAAAAGTATACCCACAATGACCCACTTCCTCCAACCAGGCCCCATCTCCCCACAGCTCACCCAGCATGGACCTATCAATGGATCAATCCATTGATGAAGTCAGAACTCCTGTCATCCAGTCACCTCTCAATGGTGCCAGCACTGGGGGACCAAGCCTTCAATACACAAGCCTTTCGTGGGGGTACTTCATAGTCAAACCATAACACCATGTAAATACTAGAGATCTTCAAGAATGTGTTTTCACTCACAATATCTCTTCTGAAATTTGGTTCCCTATATACAAATATTGTGCTGGGATTTAGCTCAGTTGGTAGAGTGCTGCTGTGCAGTCTCTGAGGTCCCGAGTTCGATTCCCAGCACCACAAAAATGGGAGAAGGACATGGTAATCCACTCCGGAGGCAACCCCGAAACAATCAGCTATTGAAAATCTTATAAGGGTTGCTATGAGTTGGACATGATTCAATGGCACCTAACAACAACAACATATACAAATGTTGCTTAGATATTGTAACAGTAAATATAGTCTGGGTTTGGCTGAGAAAAATAAATGACCCCAAATTCACAGTGGCTTACAATAAAAATAAGTCTATTTCTTACTTACACTACATATTAATCTTATCTTAGTGGTGGTACTACATTGTGTTCTTCCTGAGACTCAGAATAAATGGCAAGGTATCTGGGATTTAAGTGAGCCATATTCCTGGAACATTTACATAGCTATTTCTGCATTCATCAGTCAGGGCAATGATCCAAGGGAGAGTAAACTAGGATATTTGGCACATAGTTAACAAGCACTCAAATGTAGCATGTCTAGGTGGAAGTCCATCATCATAACCCTTTAATATACTCCTCTGCCTGAGCATCTAATCATGGAATATTGCCATTATTCACAGTTATCTAATATAGAAATTTAATGAGGTTCCTAGTCTCACTCTTTCTTTAATATCCTTTCCCAATAAATCACCACATTCCTTTGAGTCCATTTTTTAAGCATTTCTCAAACACATTTCTGTTTCTACTACTCATTCAAATGACCAGCATCTCCAAACAGCCTCCGATTTTGTCTGCCTTCAATCAATTCTCCATGGAGTGTCTATGTAGAAATAAGAAGGATTCCCTTTAATCTTTGCCAGTGTTGGTTATGAGGAAGTGAGTTACAGCAGTGTCTGGCATCAGGATCTGTAAAGAAAGGGGAAGCCATTTTGTGCACACAGGAAGGACTTTTAATTCTCTGCTGAAATTGCTCTTCTAGGAGTAATGGAGATGTAGGATGTTTATTTTTCTATGGCCATGAAAGCACAAGAAATTAGAATGGCTACTGGAAGCCAGCCAAGGGGGTCTGAGTTCTGAAGATTATAATCATACAGCATCTTCTCCTCATTATCACTCTATGGAATATCTCCCTGTTTCCTAATGTTTAAGGAAATAAGAAAAACAGACTTCCTAAGGTATATCACTGTTTGGATTATAGGATTGATTGGTCTAACCACTTATAGTACATTTGTTATAGAAGGTCATACCATTGCACTTAAGTTATTAAAAGACAGGAACTTATTTCTTCTGTAATTAATATCAGTCTATAAGTGCTGAGTGAATTCTTCATATAGGTAGTGCATTTTTTGACTACCCAGTTTGACTCTCTCTATATATGAATAGATACTATGGCTGGTTTGGGCAGCTCTAAACCAAGCATAATATGAAGCCTCATTACTTCCACATCAGAGAGATATTTCTAAACCATATGAGCATGGCCATATTGCTCTCATGTTTTAACCCCTTCTATAATTCTAACTTGCTGTTAGCATAGAGTCAAAATTCTTACCTAATTTAAGAAGTTCTGTATATTTTGATTCTGGTTACTTTTTCAATGTTAACCAAACTACTTCCATTTCTTTAGGATGCTTCCATTTTATGTACTTCTGGATATATTTCTGTACTTCAGGTATATTACTTTCTTGCTTTAAATAATTCTTCTTGCCCTCCCCCCTATACCCAGTACTCTTCCTTCATAGCTTCTGAGTCTGGTTATCTCTGAGTCATCATTTACTTTGTAACCTACATGTCCCTTCTCCATGATGATTCACTGGACTCCTTATTGTTGCTGTCAGTGTCTGACTCATAGCGATCCTACGTACAACAGGTGAAACACTATTGTCAGTGCTTCTCTGCTATTCCTAGGGTTTTTAATAGCAGATTGTTTTTTGTGAGTGGGTTGCTAGGTCCTTCTCCCAAGCATACAGTATCTGATGTTCCCAGGCAGTCTCCCATCCAAGTACTAACCAGGCCCGACCCTCCTTAGCTTCTGAGATCTGACAGGATTAGGTGCCACAGTGGTATGGCTGCAGACACTGGAACCCTAGCCTAGGTTAATCCCTTTCCCTCTATGCACCTAGAGTGTCCCCTACTTTCCCAAAAAGTACTCTGTGTCCACCTTTACCTTCCTACATCACCCACCAGACCACATGAATGATAACAGCAGAGGCCCTGACTGTCTCAATGAACAAAATGATGATAATAGTTTATAATACTAAGTATTTACAGGATACTCATTATGCTAAATACCTTATAAGGTGTATTCTATTTAGTTTTCATAAGATCTGCATCCATTGGCAATAGAATTTAATGCTGGTCAACTGAAATACCAAAATTAAAATTATGGGTGTGAAAGCTTGTGCAGGTATATAATAATTCACTGCGAAGGAAAAGTTTAAAAACCAGGATATAGCATGTCTAAGAAAGAGGGAAGACATGGGAAGGTAGGAGATTATTTGCAAGGTACTGCACTCTGCGTGACTCAAAATGTCAAAGAGTCCCCATTTAAATACATGCCAAAACGTCACAGAAGAGGTAGGAAAAATTCTGTAAAAGAAAGTTTACAAAGAGGAAGGAAGGCTGGAAAAATACTAACTATAACAACTTAAATGATTTTGCCACCAGTAAATAAAGTATTCTTACTTGCTGATGATAAAATTGATGCTTTGAGATATTAAACGTAGTTGCATAGAACATCTGCACATCTTCCCATATACTTTAAATCACCTCTAGATTATTTACAGGCTAGGGTTTAGCTCAGTTGGTAAGGTGCTGCTCTGCACTCTCTGAGGCCCTGAATTCAATCCCCAGCACTGCAAAAGTGGGAGAAGGACATGGCAGCCCACTCCTAAAACTACCCTGAAACAATCAGCCATGGAAAACCCTATGAACAGCAGAGAAGCACTGACATAGTGCATGGCACAATGTTTGGGACTGTTTCATCAGTTGTAGATAGGGTCACTATGAGTCAGACCCGACTCAATGGCACCTAATAACAGGATTATTTACAATACCAATTACAATGTAAGTGCTATATAAACAGTTGTCATAATGTATTGCTTAAGGAAAAATGACAAGAAAAGATCGGTGTGTGTCCCGTACAAATGCAGTTAAAAAATATTTCTGATGTATGATGGATTGGATCCATGGATTCAAAACCCAGGTATACAGAAGGCTGAGTACAATTTATTCCATTGGTAATTCGCAGAGATAGGCTTCAAGTCAAGTGTGACTACAAAATCAATGCTTATAAGCTCATCTCTGGGGACTGGCACAATATTAATACAAGGTGTGTTGTTGTTAGGTGCCTTCGAGTCAGGTCCCACTCATAGTGACCCTATGTACAACAGACAAAACACTCCCCAACACTTTGCCATGCCTGCAGTATTGTTAGTGTTTCTCTGCTATTCATAGAGTTTTTAGTGGTGGATTGTTTGGAGAGTGAATTGCCAAGTTATTCTCCCTAGCATGCAGTACCTGGTATTCCCACATGGTCTCCCATCCACAGAGCAACCAAGCCAGCACTGCTTAGCTTCTGAGATCAGGCAGGATCAGATGCCAGGGTAAGGTATGCACTTGACAAATATTTCTCCGGTGATCAAATGAAAAGGCAAATAAATGAATAAACATAATTATAAGTATTTTGTACAAAGTGGATGAAGTTTGTTGTTGTTAAGTGCCATCACTTAAGTCAGATCTGACTCATAGTGACCCTATGTACAGCAGAATGAAACACTCCTCAACACTGGGCCATGCCCAGCACTATGTCAGTGCTTCTATGCTATTCACAGGGTTCTCAATGGCTAATTGTTTCAGGATAGTTTTAAGAGTGTGCTGCCATGTCCTTTTCCCGTGGCTGAAGTTTAAAATGTGTGGAAATTTATATAGAACATGAGGGTGGATGTATAAGATGGCTCTGCACTTCTCTTTCAATCTTATTTCCCCTAAGTAGGCTCTTCTACTCTGTTTTAACACCACAAATCTTGGCTCAGTATTCTTGTACTTTTCTTCAACCAATAGTGTACCTCCTTTCCCTTTGCCTGATTTAATCTCTTCTTGGATTGAAGTCTTACTAAATAATTTTTGTCCTCAGAGATCTTCTTCTCCTGTGAATGTAAAAGAAAATTTCACCTCTTCCACATTAATTATATTGACATTGGCTTGCACAACTTGCTCATTGCTTCATGTCTAATACATATTAAACAGTGTACCTCCCCAACCAGTTTAGCATCAGTTATATGAGGACAGATAAAGGATACTCCACTCCCACTCCCAAGGAGTGAAAAACAAATTAATGGTGCCTCATGCATAATTATTTCTTGATTAATTGTTGATGTATTTGTTCACAAAATCAATAGCCTGGATCTGGAAAAGGCAAGACTGAGCTCCTGGCTGTAAATAAGTCAGACAATGAACAAAGACTGTGAAGTCTGGATAAGGTTGTGCTGCTGGACATAGATGACGGTACTCATATTCTGCCCTGTATGTTCTGCTGTGAGCACGATAGGAGTGACAGAAGCCATGCAGGGTATGGAGAATTCATAAAACAAATACCTTGAATGATAATGGAAAATGAGAGCAGGCTACCAGTTCCTGAGCATTCTGCCTAATTTACTAAAAACCAGATCCATTTTTGATTTAGTCATTTCTTCCATGCTAAGTTGTGTGGAAATCCTAAAATGCTTTTAAAATGACTCCCTCTGAGTCACTTTGTCTTGGGCAAAGTCCAAAATCTAATTTCTTTTTCATTGACTTCTTCATGTTCCTACAAGGGATTATTTTTCTTGTTACAAATAAAGTTTTATACATTTTTGTGCATCGGATGTTTTCTCTAGAGGATTTGAAAAAATTCTCTCAGTAGTATTATGCAAGTTTTGACCTTCTTCCAAACATATTATATGATGTTTACAGTCAACACAACCAGCCCTTCATATCGAGAGATTCAACCAAATGTAATTCAAAAATATTTGAAAGAAAAATCGCATTTGTACTGAACATATCCAGTCCTTGTTCTTGTTATTATTCCCTAAATAATACAGTATAACAAGTATTTACACAGAATTTACACTGTGTATTAGGTGATATAAGTCATCTTGAGATGATCTAAAGTGTCTGGGGGGATGTGTACAGGTTCTATGCAAAATTTATAACATATTATAGAAAGGATTTGAGTATGTGCAGATTTTGGTATGGGGGTTCCTAGAGGCAATCTCCCGTGGACACACAGGGACATCTGTACTTGGAGGGAGAGCCATGGGGAGACGATAAACACAGAGCAAAATTCAGGGGTCTCAAATTTGCTTTCTTGTGATCAGATAGCCTAGAACTTATGAAAAGGAAATAGAAGCTTACAGAGGCGTCAGAGAGCACAGCAAAGCATGCATACACACGTGCATGCACATGCATGCATATAAATACACACACACACACACATACACACACAAATTTACCTTTACTAATCAAAAAAAAAAAAAGCATAAGTCTCAAATTATTCTTTCCACCTGAAGGACCTCTTCAGGACAGTGAATGGGCCGATGTTCCTGGTCATCTGACTCTGGGCAGGAATTAAAGATCGTCATCTATTTCTTTTCTGCTCCCAGTCAGTGGTGTTGAGGTGAAAATTTCAGCTGCAATAAGATTAGAATTCTCTAAAGGAGCAGGGTGAGTGATTTTAAGATCTAAAAGATGTGAAGGTTTGGCTCCGGCTGAAATCGCTGATGTGAAGAAGGATATTGAAAACTTTATCAGGCAAAATGCAGCTTTGAGGAAATCCACCCACGACTGTGAAACATCAAACCCTGCTGAAGCGTCAAAGGTATCTTTGTACATTGAATTCCAGAGGTGAAAACCTCTACAGCACAGGCTTGCTCTTTTTTTAAAGACCCTAGAGATGAAACTTTGAAGATTTCTCAACCCTCCGGGTTTAACTGTCAATTTGTATGGTTCTGTTCCATTTTCTTCTCTTTGCCTCTTGAAAGACTGCTGCTGCTAGATGTTATAAAAAGCTGCAATTTCCACTTTTGATCAGTTTTCATATTCCTGAAGCTGTAAGACAAACGCAAGGCAAGTACAAATGCTTTTCACTCCCCTCATCTGTGAAGGAGGCAAAGAATGAGAAGGGGATATAAATGTGGTCTCATGGGGCACCTTGAGGATGCCAAAAAAAAAAAAAAAAAAAAAAAAAAACACCTTCTTTGTTATTAACTCAAGCAAACACGATAGCATAGAATATGGAGACTAGTTCAGGGAGTCACTTACTGCATGGGTAGGAGAGACAGGAAGATAAAGAAAGTGGAGTGCCTCACAGTAGAATATTAGTACTTTTTTTAAAATAAGGCATCACAAAGCTTCCATTACAAATGCCAAAGCCAAGACAATCTTCTGAATTTTATGAATTTTACATGAGAATACCAGGTGCATCTCTGAAGATGAAAATACATAATATCCCATGAATGAAAATTATCAAGCTAATATATCATCATGTAAATATATCGAGTCTACAAAACCATTTGCTATACTTTCGTAGCAGTTGATGCCAAAAAATACACCCCAGAGAGTTCAAATAATAAATTCAAGAATTTTTAATACTGCAACATACAGCTTTTCAGAGAGTAAATGAACGCCTGTCTGAGGATCATTCTGGTCTCTATTATCATAATAACCTCCAATGAATTCTGGTGTTGATTTGGATGTGCAAAATAATGGGCAAGATCATGCAGAGATTTTTCTGAGTGGGCTTACAAAAATAGATTCTCAGGTTGAGAAGAGCCCTATAAATTCTGTCTGCTATCAAGGCAGGAGAGGAAAAGAACCAATAAGTTCCATTTGAGTCATGTTTTCTGGTGGAATTCCTAGGAGGAGGAGGAGGAAAGGGTATCAGCATGACCTTCATTAGTCACTAACCTTGGATGAGTAAATTGTCCCCTTGCACCTCAGTTTTCCTAGTTAGGAAATTACAATGATAATGGCTACTTTGGATTTTAAGAAGGCCAAATGAGGTAATGTAGGTCAAAGTATGAGCCACTCAACATTGAATAAGAAAGGATTAAAAGTTAAAAATCCTGAATTGCTGCCATCAGGAAAGATGCACATACTAAACAGGGAAGATGATATATTTGTATTTTGTGCAGGGGACAGATCCATTCTAGCACAGAGTGAAAAAGAAAATGCAGCACAGTCAGTCACATAGAAGGAACAGTCAGATGTAGCAAATTCATAACCAGTGGCGGGATTTTGCACCTTATGTTCAATGAAGCACACATTATTATGGATGACATGAATAATGATCCAGAACTTCAGGCTTTTGAGGTCAACAGGACTGACTGAGCTGATCCAGCAAAGATACGCACACACGCACGCGCGCGAGCGCGCCTTAGCCTCTAGAACATAGCACATTTTGATGAATGCGTAAGTACACGTCATTTCTATTTTTCACTTTAACTTCCTCTAATTTTTCTTAATGTAATATACGCATAACGTTAAAAACAAAGTAATAAGCAAGGCTTGGCGCACCACTTGTGCTCAATGAAGTCCTACTGAGTGAAGGCAAGGGTAAAAGAATAATGTCCTTCCCCAGCCCTAGGCCAAGTTCCAGTTCCCAAAGAAAACCACTTTAACATTTTTCTTAAAATGGTTATTAATTAATTAATTGATTGATTTTGAGGATTGAACCCAGGGCCTTGCAAGTGCTCTACCACTGGGCTGTATCCCTAGCCCATTTTTCATGTTTTTATTTGAAGGCAGTGTCTCACTAAGTTACTTAGGCTGTCTTTAGCCTCACAATTGCAATCCTCCTGCCTCAGCTTTCTGAGTCATTGTGATTATAAGCATGCGCCACTGCACCTGGTTCTTCCTTATAATTTAGATAAATCTACATCACTTTCTTTCTTTCTTTTCTTTCCTCCTCTCTCTCTCTCTTTCCCCCCTTCCTTCTTTTCCTCCTTCCTACTTTCCTTCCTCCCTTCCTTCCTTTTTTTCTTTACTGAGGGGTTGAACCCAGGGCCTCATACATGCTAGGTAAGCACTCCACCACAGAGCTGCACTCTCAGCCCCCTTTTTAATTTTTATTTTGAGGCATGGTCTTGCTACATTGCACAGGCTGCCTCCAGCCTCAAACTCAAAATCCTCCTGCCTCAGCCCCTGGAGTTGCTGGGGCTACAGTTGTGCACTGTGTCACCTGGCCTGAAATAATGTATTCAAACACTGAGGAGAAATGGCTGTCATCATGCACATCTGTGAAGTCTGAGTTCATGATACCAGCATGATGAAGGCACATCGCATTAAGAGTTTAACATGAAAATTGTATAAAAATTGTATGAAGGTCTAAATATCATTCAATAATAAAGACAAAGTAAAGTTATTGTGGAACATAAAAATAAAAATATTCTGATGATTAATTACTCAGACATTTACTGCAAATACTACCCACACATATCCAGAAGAAGAATATTGAACAGCTAAAAATGCTAAGAAAAAGTACTTAGCAAGAACAAACAATAAATTTATGATAATGCAAAGTAAGTGTAAGTACCAATAATTACCAGACAATGACTAAATTCAAAGGTTAAAGCCAGGTACATGTGAATTCTAGACAATAATAACATGGAAGGTGGTGAGGGGGATATTGGAGTAAAATATGCTGAGGCTCAAGAGAGACATGAAAGTGCTGATTGAAATATATGTGTTAAATTTTAGAATAACCCCTCATATAATGAAAATAAAATGAATTCAATTCAATCAGAGATGAGTAAAAAGAGAATAAAGATGAAATAACAACAGAAAACAGGAAGAGAGAGGACAAGCTAAAAAATATCACAATGGAATTCACAAAATAAAGTGCTAGGGGTGTGGCTCAGTGACAGAGCCCTTGCCTAGCTAACAATGCAGTCTTTGACCAATAGAGTAGACAATGCAGATAAACCTAGAAAACAAAATGGTGAATTCAAAGAGGAAATGATAGACTAATATGTAAGCCTGATAATATCAATGATCATTTAGAAAGTACACAACACACACACACACACACACACACACACACACACACACACATCACTGGAGGCATATGTACCAACTGCATTATGGTGGTTGACTCTCCGGAAAGAGAATGGAATGGTACAAGCTTGGTGAACAAAGGAGACTCTAATTTCATCAGTCATGTCTACTTCTGTGAAAACAAAGCAAAATAAACCCAAAAAACAACCAAACAGAAAATGCTCTGGACCAGAAGGAAAGAAAAGAAGAAAGAGAGAGAGAGGAATGGAGGGAGAGAAGGAAAGAAGCTTATTAAAATCAGGCCCTGAAGCCAGATGTTCACACTCCAGGCTGGTCAGTGCTGGCCAGAAAGCACAAGGCCCATGAGAAACAACGGACCTGGAAGCCCTTAACACATGGATTACTCTGGGAAAAACCTGAATAAATGCCCTACCTCAGTTGCTTCTAGTTACTTGCTTTTACCATTGATTTTTGAAGGGGCTCAGCTAAACAATAAAGTAATAGGCTCCAATAAAGTATAAACTACTATAGCTTCACTACAGACAGCACCACTAGTGCATGGTCACCATGGTTACAAGTTATTTTCCAGGAATATGAAGATAGTCTTGTCTAGCTAAGTGGTTGAAGCCATCAACCCCTTCACTGGGGCTGGTGCAAGTATCCAGTGGGTGACCTTTTGACATCAGACGGAAAAACTTCACACAGAGATCATACTAATACATGCATTCTCTGAACATGCATCCTATGAAGAGCCATGACATCAGATTATACAGACCGCCAGTATGGATGTCACTCCTCCATACTTCCAATTACCTTTCCCTTGAATTAGGCCATGCTGCTTCTTTATCCAACAACTACTCCTAACCTTATTTCTGGAAAGGTAGACTGAAGCTTATTCTCCCATCTCCAAGCAATTAGTGGCTCATGAATAAATTCTTTCTCTTTTGCAAAACTCAGGGGCTAGCTTAGTTGGTAGAGTGCTGCTCTGTACTCTCTGAGGACCCAGGTTTGATCTCCAGCACCACAAAGATGGGAGAAGGACGTGGCAATCCACAATCAGTCATTGAAAAGCCCATGAGGGTTGCTATGAGTCTGATCCGACTTCATGGCACCTAACAACAGTGGGCAAAGCCAACTGTTTGGTTACATTTGCAGTGGTTTGGTTACATTTGCAACTGGAAACTGGCCTCTTACATGCAAACATACAATATCCTTGATTATCTTCCTTCCTTTTTAAGGCTAAGTATGCTACTGTATAGCTATTCCACATTTTGTTTATCTGCTCATCACTTTGATGGACAGGTGAGATGTTTCTCCCTTTTGACTATTATAAATAATGTTGCTGGGAACATTCACGTACAATTTTTGTGGGGGCACATATCTTTAATTCTGCTGGGTATATACCTAGCAGTGGAATTGCTATGTCATATAGTAACTTTGTGCTTAACTTTCTGAGGAGGTCCCAAACTATTTGCCAGAGTGCCTGCACTGTTTTATATTCCCACCAGAAATGTGCAAGCATGCCAACAGGTAAGCATTAATAGTAATCTGCATGTTGTTGTTGTTAGGTGCCGTCAAGTCGGTATCCAACTCATAGCGACCATCATAGGGTTTTCAATGGCTGATTGTTTCGGGATTGCCTTATGAGTGGATTGCCAGGCCCTTCTCCCATTTTTGTGGTGCTGGGAATTGAACTTGGGACCTCAGAGACTACAGTGCAGCACTCTACCAACTGAGCTAAATCCCAGCCCAGTAATCTGCATAGGTATCTTTTAAAAGGGCAGTGTTTTATGTGGACTTTGACGAACTATATTTTCAAAAAATAACCCCAGGCCTTTCCTCAAACAATAGCATGAGTCTCAGGACGAGCCTACATGAGTTTCCACATCTATACTATAGGGACTGAACAGAGACTCCGTAAGGCTAAGGTTAAATAAAGTACAATTCCTTTTCTGGCCATGTGGTGAAGTGCTTAAAGACCTCACAATACAAAACAGCTAAAAAGGGATAAACAGGAAAACATCTGTTCAGATGTAAAGTGAGGAAGAGGCCAGAGGTAGAAACAAAAAGGGAAGCTGGAAGGCAGAGTGTTAAACTGAGGCTGAGGTCTGGATGTCTTCATGGATACTGTCCTCAAAGGGATATGTAGGGCACAGGAATCAGCACAAGGAATGAGAGGCAGAACTGAGAGCTCTAGGCTTTGGACTTGAAAGCTTGTGACTGAATTGAATGGTAGATTAGATAAAATTAGTTTAAGCTGGGTGTAGTGCTACACACCTGTGATTCCAGTACTTGGGAGGCTGGGGCAGGAAGATCATGAGTTCAAGACCACTGTTGCCTACACAGTGAGACCCTGTCTCCAAAAAGCAAAAACAAGCAAACAACAACGACAACAACAAAAAGCAAATAAAAATCTACCGCAAGAAGGGAAATCAAATAAAGTGGCTTGTCTCTGTCTGGGCTCTTCACATGGAACTTACACATCATTCAGGTCTTTATTCAAATGTCACCTTCTATGGTCTTCTGTGCACCTTCTTTCCCTGTTTTTCTTCGAGGCATTTCTCATAGTCACTGGATTCTTTGTGTACATGGGGAGTCTCCCCTCCCCCAACATTAAATCCCTGCACCTGGTACATGTTGGGCTTATAATAACTACTCATTGGGTGGATCAGTAAATATTTAGGCTATCCAGTAGAATCCAATATACAATCTAGTTATTAAATATGGTAGAAATTGCTCCAGGGAAAGAATTTTAATATTTAAGAAAGAAATGTCATGGGAACCATATAAAAATTTTTACCAAAGACCATTAAGTTCAATATCTACCTTAAGATAGAAAAGGCAGCAAGTTTTCATAGAATGAGATCAAAATATCCACAAATGTGGCAGATGGATTGACTGAGACAGCTTGACCTGGTCCCATTGTTGTTTCTGTGAGCAATAGGTGACAAATAACATTTTGAAAGGCCCAGGAGGCACCCGTAAGGGGGGAAAGTCACGAAAGGTCCCATTTGAGCAGTCATGAGCTTGGTTCCAAATCCATCTCCTTAACAAGAGAGCTAATGTTCACCATTTATGAAGACCATAGACCTAATCGACTCCATGTGAGGAAGAAGTAACTAAAACATTTGTTTCAAAGCGGCACATATTTTATTTATCACCCAAATTTTAAATATCTATTTTCCCCCCAAACCCTTGAAGAATTGGTGCATACCCCCATCAAAACTCCATGGTGATTGTTTACCCACTTCTGTGTCCTCAATTCCAGCCCAGGAAAGGGAGTCAGTGGTTAGTTGGCCAAGGTCAGTCTCCGGCCAGTTACTAGCCCCTACCCAACACCTGTGCCTGCACACACCTGATCTCTCTCCCTTGGAAGTTACTTGGAGAGACTGTATGTTGGGAGATACAGGTGTCCTTAGAGTGACTCCTGGAAATCCTTTCCAAGAGAGGTGGTAAGATGGAGAAATACACTAGGGTAGTGGGTCTCCAATGTGGCTCCCCAAGAGGCAGAAGCATCAAGCTCACCTGGAACTTGCTGGAAATGAAAAATCTCCAGCCCCAGTCAGACCTGCTAAATTAGAAACTCTGGGTGGGCCTGCCATCTGTGCTGCACAAGCCTCCAGGTCATCCTCATTCCCACAAGTTTGAGACCCTCTAGGCCAGACGAACCAATCTTTGAGCACAGGCTACTCTCAGAATAAAAGGCTCTCATTTCCCTTTGACGTAGAAGGCCATCTGCTCAGCAAGCTTGGCACACAGGGCACATGTGAGCTGCACCCTCCCTGCTGTACCACGCTGGCACCTGTTACTGTTCCAAACCCTGATGAAAAGGCTGCATTATTCTAAAGAGTTTCCAGGCTGCCAACCGATTCTAGTGGCCTGTGGGGTGATACATATCTGCCACCTGACAAATATTCACTCCATGACCAAACGTAGCCATTTTCCTCTGAGACCTCTTCTCAATAAGGTCTCATCTTTGGCCTCTTGAACTCAGTTTTAACAAGAATCCTGCTAGTCAGTTTAGGGAGACCCTCAGTAACCTTGATGTCTGATCAAATTTCTCATCTTCCATTCCTGATGTCTAATTCCTTAACTCAGTGTTAGCAAGAACCCTATTAGTCAGGTTTGGTAAGAATTCCCCTACTCTTGATGTTTAGTCTTAGTAATTTTCCACTCACTGCCCCCCTCACAGCTCTTCGTCTGTTAAGTCCCCAGCTGTCTTTGCTGCATTTGCCCTTGAGCTTGGTTTTATGGAAGCTTTTGTCCCCTGTGGTGACAATACTTAGCAAAATATCTTCCTTGCCTTAATTACTGTGCAGCTCTGTTTCCCTCTGACACTCCTTAGTCACTGATGAATAAAAACTCTACCTTAGGAGGCATAGGTGTAATGTGATATTGCAAGCCAGTCAGACAGAAACTAAATTTCCCTCAGTTTTCTCCCATAACCCCTACTACCATATATAATGAACCAAGATCCTTCTGCATATATTTTTTAAAATACAAATTGCAAGCAAAAATATGATATAAAATTCACTTAATCTTAAAAGACTTAATAAAGAAATAAGTGCCTTCATGGCTCTTAGGAAAGACATTAATGGCCCCTAATTTCTAAACCCGATCACTCTACTGTAGGCAAAATCAATTTTTTACCACCATCACTATATGCTTGAATTTTGTTTCTTTGGTGACTTCTATATGACTCTTTGAGAAGTCCAAATTCTATTTGGAAATACATCCATATGACCTACTTTAGTCTCAGAGAACCTGATTACCATATTAGTATGATCTGCCCAAAGGAAAATGACTAGAGTTTATTAAATGACAAAAATTTAATTTAAAGAATATAAGAGGGAGAAAAGGAGAAAGTCTTTACAAGGATCCCAAAGCAGGGTTCATCAGCTCAAATGCAAATGACATTCGACTTTCTGGAAAAAGAAATACATTGCACTGGATTATAATTCAATTTCTATACTTCACGTACTCTAATTCTCCCCCTATAATAGTTACATAAATTTTAAAGAACAAAAAGGAAGGCAATTTTCCCTTTTCTAAATGGAGAATAAATGCCAATGTGATTTGGAATTAATTTCATAGCATGGAGTGAATTTTGCCAACAGGTACTTCTGCATTTGCATCAAGTATTTCATTAGTATTCATTTTTAATTCAGGTGAAATCAAAGTGCTTTTGCTTTCTGATGGTTAAAGGAGAATTAGCACTATCCTCTGGTGTGCTATCTAGAAAGTGTTTCTGGTAGATTTGTTTCAACTCTGCCATTCCTGAGAAGAGCCCAGAGCCAGGGAAGAAAGCCACACTGCTGGCATGCCAGAATAGATATTTCTGCTCATGAACAAGAGACTGAGCGAAACCCAGGCAGGAACTGCTAGCAAATTATGCTGGGGATCCAATAACCAGACAGGATTTGCTTATTGACAGAGGTGATGGCATTGAGCCTGCCTCTGTCTAGCTGACCAAGCACCCACAGACCATGTGCCTTAGGCATAGAAATCCAGGACATTCTCTGTCTTGCAACCCTTGCCTGCTAGTGCTGTCATCTGCCTCCATCACCCAAAATGACTATGATGGCCCTGATGTTATTCACTCAGCATTGTAACCTCATCATAGGGCCTCCTGGCTGGCACATGACAGACAGATAGCATTTGGCTGGTGAGTAAATGGTTAAACATTGCTTGGGCTGGGCCTCATGGAGTTCAGTTTGAGGCATTTCCCACTCTTCCACCCTGGAAATGTTTCTACTCTGAGTCCCATTTCCTCTGCCAGAGAGCAAAGGGTGATAAATAATTCTACCCAGCTAATCTGATACTCCATACAGAATCCATAAGGTCTCTACCCAGTTCAAACCTCCCAGACATATGTGCAGGTCAGTGTGAGGGAGATTTTGGATCTGCAGGGCCTATTTGTGCTCCTCGGAAGATACTACGGAAGCAACTACCCCATGGGACAGCAGCTGCAGAGGGTTCTCTTGGCAAAGAGGGATCTGAGATACAAAGGCAGCATGCTGCTTAAAAGAGGAGAGAGGCTCACAGAAGTCCTGGGTTCTAAAGCTAAGAGTTGTGAGAATGCACAGAGACATGTGGATATACACACCGCAGAATGCACCCATGGAGGAGGCCCTCTGCTTGCAGCCTGGAGTCAGCAGCACTGTGTGGTGCACCAATAGCCCCTTAGCTAAAGGAAACCTCTCTTTTCCTCCTGGTTCCTCTGTCTCTATTAATCTGCTCTCTGTTACTGTAAAAAAAATAAAAATAAAAAACACCAGAAATAAATCGACCTTAAAAGAGGAAAGCCTTGTTTATTTTGGCTCATGATTTCAGAGGTTTCCATCTGTGGTCAGTTGGTCCCGTTGCCTTTGGGTCTGTGGCTTCACAGTACATCGCAGCAAGAGTGTGTGGTGGAGGAGCTGCTCATATCATGGCAACCAGGGAGCAAAAGGACAGGCACAAAGGGGTTGAGTCCCTATCTCCCCATCAAGAGCATGTCCCCAATAAGCCCCTAGGCCTCATCTCCTAAAGTTTCCACAGGCTGGGGACCAAGTCTTAAACTCACAGAAAACTCCAGATGCAAACTTAGCAGTCACCTTCCTGTCTGCCTTCTTTCCTTCTTTAACTCTGCATCTCAGTGCTTTCTCGGGTCAAGACTTGAAAGTAACAACTCAAAGGGAAGCAACTAACTCTGAACTTGTGAAAATTGTAGAAAATACACCTGGCACACAAATAACCCTAGGATGTCTAGTTGTATAGACGTGACTAATCGAGTGTGTCTAGAATGTTGGGTAATCTAGGGAAACATGCTGTCCCATGCTGTGTGTGTGCATGTGTGGAACAGCCAGAAGCTGTCTTAGTAAAGAGTGACGAGCATAAGACATGGCAAGTTCTATTTGTGCTGCAATAAACTGCAGGCTGTGGTGATGATTGATTATACACTGAGGGCAAAGCAACATACACAGAAATTAAAATTTATTCCTCCTTGAAGGCTGAGGGGCACAGCTTTATGATGACGATACAGTGAAGCATATCTTACACCTTCCTAACTAAGTGGTATCAGCACAAACTCACTCAAATGAATGAATATTTTCTTCTTGCTTATCTGGTGTGGTAATGAGGTCAAAAATCTGAATTCACTAACAAAAACAGACTATCATCCTATTTTCCTGCTAATCAGCAATGAGAATTCACACTCTTACCCTCCTCCCCTGAATTTACGGCAATATATGTTTTAACCAGGACTTCATACCCATGAAAAATTGGATTCAGGTTTGGGTATGGGTTCAATATGTTAAAATTTAGAAGGTTTGGGTTCAGTTTGGGTTCCTATGCCTAGGTAGCAGGGCTTCAAGCTGAACCTGAACTTAAGCTCTGGACCCATTCCAGTTCAAGCATCTAAAGAAATTTTTCTGAACATGAACCTGAACCTGAACTCAGTGAAATATTGGGTTTGAGTTCAGTTTTTAACATTTTTTCTATTTCTATAATTAGCCATTTTATTATACATAAACATTGAAAAAAAACTGAAAAATTTTTATTCAACTATCTACTTGGCAACCCACTTCCAAAAATCAACCTGCCATTGAAAACCCTATGAATAGCAGAGAAGCACTGACAATAGTGTTTTGCCTATTGTATGGAGGGTCTCTATGAGTGGAACACAAACTTGGCATCACCTAACAACAACATCTACACATAGGTTTAAAATTTTAAACCCAAACCCTCTGCATTTTAATACATTGAACCCACATTCAAACATGAACCCAATTTTTCATGGATTTGAAACCCCGGTTTGAACTGCATTTGCTCTTCTAAGTGGCGTGCATGTATTAGGAACTGAAAATTCAGCAGCAAACAATGAACTTGACACAGAAGAAAAGAAAGAGGTTTACAGATTCAGTTTATCAAGATATTCCCTTATTTTCCTATCTTCCCTCATCCTACAAACTGAAATGCACTAGACGGACAACAAATTTAAGCTATGATGTTTCTAGAGATCATTATGGAATTTCATTTTAAAAATACTGCAAATCCCTTAGAGACCACAAAGCAACAGGGATAATATACATGTAAAGTCTTATGTCCCTGCCAGGCAAGAATGATGATGAACAAATGCAAAGGTCCAATAAAAATTGTTTTTAAGAGTATTTATAAGTTATCATAGAAAAGACCATATGCCTTCTTATGTATGTGAAAGTTGTAACTTTACAAGGAAGATTTTACTCAAGTAACTGAGAAAAAAACTGAAAAAAAATTAAAATGTAAAGCTTTTAGGTTGAAAGAATTTAGAAAATGCAAAATAGTGAACCATATCAAACCCCAAACTGGTTATTCTAAGAAATCCTATTGAAATAATAAAACTAGCAAAATAGCAAATACAAACACAGAGGCAAGAAGATTTAGAGTTGAAAAAACAAAAACCAAGCCAGAGACAATGAAAGAATTAATAAGCAGCCCTTCTGTGGCTAAATTTCCTAAGCCATGGACAAGAGTTCATATTACAGAAAGAAATTAAAGCACAATTGAATCTGGTTTAACAGCAGTACTGGTACTGCTAATGTGAGGCCTGTCTAGAAACCTCTCCAAGGAACAGAATCTCTGAACATACGAAATAAAGTCTGTATGTTTCCATACTCCTCTGCATGTGCACAATTTGCAAAAACTTTCTGATATCCTCAGACCTTTTAAACTTTATAAAACACATTTGAGTATGTTATGTCATTTGATAGTAAACAACAACAACAACAACAACAACCCTGGGAGGTAGGTATTATAATCACCATCCCATTATACCATCATGAAACTCAGGACCAGGTCACCTCGCCCTCTCCCCACAGCCAAGGACTCTGGTCTATGGTGGAAGCCAGACTTGAGTCAAAGTCATGGCCCCTGCTTTGGTAACATACCACATCCCTAACAACTAGCTTCACTGTCACTTGACAAATACATCAAAAATCTCAGTTGCAAGGACATTTTTTTAAGAACAGGTAAAGTATATTAATAGTCTATAATTAACTAGATGATTTTAACTTAAAGGAGGAAAAAACACTTATTTCTAGAGAGAAACTATTTTACATAGTTTGTAGTGGCAGGCTCTCTCAAGAGTTTGTTGTTGCTAGGTGCCATCAAGTCAGGTCCAACTCATAGCAACGCTATATACAACAGACAAAACACTCCCCGATACTGTGCCATGCCCAGTATTATTGTCAATGTTTCTCTGCCATTCATAGGATTTTCAATGGCTGGTTGGTTTTGGGGGTATGGGTTTCTGAGTTCTCCCAAACCTATAGCACCCAGTATTTCCCAGTGGCCTCCCATCCAAGTGCTAACCAGGCCGGACCCTGCTTAGCTTCTGAGATCTGATGAGTTCAGATGCCAGGCGGCTATGGTTACAGGTTTAAAAAGGGTAGTTCCTCAAACACACACTAATCAAGCTGATGGATAAGGGGCAACGAAGAAACAGGGCCCTGAATCCCTCAAGAAATTCTTCAAAGAGTCATGGTAAATGTTGCTAAGTGTGAGCATTTAAAGTTCTTGTTGAGTGATGACGGCTTTAAAATTTAAACAGCATTTACCGTGGTAATGACAGGACCCCTACATTGCTGATTTAAAAAAAAAAAATCCATCGATTTGAGATGGTAAAAAAAAAAAAAAAAACAGCTTTTCAATGGTGCTGAGCCTCATGAGCAAAGGAGAGCCTCATTACTCATGGCCTTAGGAAAACACTTAGCAAATAGGAAGAGGAGTGTTACATTTCCACTGCAGATAGGTGGATATATCACTGGAAATTCTGGTGAAACTAGAGCTCTTTCTATGACATGTTGTTGTTAGGTGCTGTCCAGTCAGTATCTGACTCATAATGACCCTATGTACCACAAATGAAACAGTATTGTTAGTGCTTCTCTGCTATTCATAGGGTTTTTAATGGCTGCTTGTTTTTTGGGAGTGGGTTTCCAGGTCCTTCTCCCAAGTCTACAGCACTTGTTTTTCCAAGTCTACAGCACTTGTTTTTCCCAAGTCTACAGCACTTGTTGTTCCCACGCAGTCTGCCATCCAAGTACTAACCAGGCCTGACCCTGCTTAGCTTCCAAGATCTAACAGTATCAGACACCATAGTGGTACGGATAGAGGTCTTTCTATGACATACCCCCCCAAAAGCCCAGATTTGGGAATGGTGGTAGAGCTGGGGAATACAGAAACATTAATTAGTTTCCATAGCCAGCTAGTCAGTGGAAGCCAAATGGGAAGGGAACAGCCTCTCTCGATCTTTCTATTTTGGTGGGGAAAAAGGAGTTTTCACAGAAAATGACTGAGAAGATTCTGTAGGATTCAGGAATTTCTGCAGTATGCACTACATGAGTAAGTTCATGTATAATTTAACATGATAATATGAGATCAAAGCACTTTAGCAAAGGCTTCCCCAAAGTGCTGATTAATTATGATTATTGGGGAAAAACTTGTGCCTGAACTTTCTTTGATAGAATTTTAGGATGTTATGAGAAAGGGGAAAATTGTACTGACTCTGTCAAAAATGTCTGTGAATATAGCTCCAAATGCTGAGTAAGCATCCGAGTTTAGCCAATTCAAGCCATTCAGATAGTGAATAGCTCTAAACCCCATAGGCCAAGGGGGAAACTATTATTCCATGTCAACTAAGATGCTAGTGAGAATAATGAACATGAAAGACATTGGAGACAAGATTGAGCTGTGAGTAGAATACTGGTAGGACAGGAGTGAGGGCAAGCATTATGATTCCCATAAAGAAATATAGTAGTCCTCCAAGATCCATGGTTTTGCTTCTGGGGATTTGTTACCCATGGTTAATTGCAGTCAAAAATATTAAATGAGAAATTGCAGGAATACACAATTCATAAGTTTTAAATGGTACTCCATTCTGGGTGTTGTGATTAAATCTTGCACTGTCCCACTCTGTCCTGCCCAAGATGTGAATCATTCCCTTGGTGTATCCACACTGTGGTTAGTCACTTAGTAGCCCTCTCAGTAACCAGATTGACTGCTGCTGTATCACAGTACTTGGGTTCAAGTAACCCTTATGTAGTATCCTAACACTACATTAATTACTCACTTCATCTTATCAACCTAGGCATTGTATCATATCATCACAAGAAGGGTAAATATAATACAATAAAGTATTTTGAAAGAGCAAGGTCACCTTTACATAACTTTTATTACTGTATTGTTGTTGTTTATTGTTAGGTGCCCTCAAGTCAGGTCTGACTCATAGCAACCTTCATAAGGTTTTCAATGGCTGATTGATTCAGGATTTGTTTCTGGAGTGATCTGCCATATCCTTCTCCCATTTTTGCTGTGCTGCTGATAGAAACTAGGTCCTCAGAAAGTGTAGAGCAGGGCTCTACCAACTGAGCTAAACCCTAGCCCCTTATTACAGTATATTGTTGTAATTTTTCTACTTCATTATTGATAATTGTTATTATCTCTTACTGTGTCAAATTTATAAATTAAATTTTATGATAGGTATGTATATATAGGGAAATGCATAGTATTTGTCACTGTCTGTGGTTTCAGGCACCATAAGCGTCTTGGAATATATTCTCTATGAATAAGGGGCGAGAAAGATTACCATTCAACCAAAGTACATTCTATTTTTCTTTTAATACATTCAATTTTCCTCTTACTTTGGTACATCATGCTAGTAAGTGTGGTAGTGATCATATAATCCCTTGACATCATTAATCTCTTGTCAAGGGTTTAATGTTTCAATATAAGTTACTTCAACTGTGAATAACAAAATTTTACTTCTTTGGGGAAATGGTAAGCAATATTTATATGTATGCTTCTTTCATAACTTAGCTTCATAGTTTTCCTGGGATCCCACTGATTGAATTCCTTCTGAATCTTTCTACTATATATTGGATATTTCTCCACTTGTGTCATTCCCTGAGGCTAGTTCCCACTGCAGCATATACACGGAGAAATAGCCATTCCTCCCACTGCATCTTTAATTCTGCTGATGAATTTATTGTCTTTTATTCATTTTGTATTTCAGCAAGACTTTTGAAAGCCATAAGAAAAGTAACACAAAAAGGAAATATATAGACTAATAATCTGAGTGGTGATTTAGCTAATACTTACTAATTACATGGAAGGTTTAATAAACTTTAAAAATTGATTCAAGTAAAACACCAGGCTAAACCAAAACATACAAAGAGATTTGAGAAAGTCATCAAAGAAAGTACAACCAAAAAACCCTGGGCCTCAAGGATTTCATGGTATACTTGTTTTCACCTTTCAAGAGACAGATGATTTCCCGTTAATCCTGTTGTTGTTAGGTGCTGTTGATTCGGTGTCTGACTCATATTGGCCCTATATAAAACAGGTGAAATACTATTGTCAGTGCTTCTCTGTTATTCATAGGGTTTTCAATGGTTGATTATTTTTGGAGTGGGTTGCTTAATTCTAAGTAAGAATGCAAAAAATACAAACATAATTTTATACAAGTAGGTTTGTCTTTATTTTCACAAAAAGACAATCATAAACCAATCGCATTGATTAATTTGCATGTGCAAAATTTGAAATAAATGACTAAAAGATAAAATCAGAGAGTGTATTGCAATAATAATCTAGTATGATCAAGAAGGGCTGGGATTTCGCTCAGTTGGTAGAGTGCCGCTCTGTAGTCTCTGAGGTCCTAAGTTTGATTCCCAGCACTGCAAAAATGGGAGAAGGATGTGGCAATCCACTCCTGAGGCAATCCTGAAACAACCCACTGAAAACTGGTAAGGGTCACTATGAGTGGGACACAACTTGATGGCACCTAACAACATCATCAAGAAGGAGCCTGCAGCCATACCACTGTGGCATCCGATCCCATCAGATCTCAGAAGCTAAGCAGAATCAGGCCTGATTCGTACTTGGATGGGAGACTGCCTGGGAACACCAGGTGCTGTAGGCTTGGGAGAAGGACCTGGCAACCCACTTCCAAAAAACCATCAGCCACTGAAAACCCTATGAATATCAGAGAAGCACTGACAATAATGTTTCACCTGTTGTACATAGGGTAGGTATGAGTAGGACACAGACTCAACAGCACCTAACAACAACAATGATCAAGAAGACTTTATCTAGGAAAATAAGAGTAAATTAATATTAGGAAAGATAATGAAATACAGCATCTTGATAGATCAAATGAGAAAAATGGGTCAATTCATAGATGTTTAAAAGGTATTCAATATAATTGCTACCTTAATTATTTCAATTAATTCTTTTTGTTTTTTCTTTTGTGGTGCTGAGGATGGAACCCAGTATCTTATGCATGCTAGGCAAGTGGTCTACTACTAAGCTGTATCCCCTACTCTATGATTTCAATGAATTCTTACAAATCAAATTTTGGAAGAATGTTAGTCATCTAGCAGTTTAAAACAATAGGCATTTACTATTTTACAGAATTTTTATCAGTCAGGAATTCAGGAGTTGCTTAGTTGGATGATTCTGGCTCAGGGTCTTTCCTGAGGTTGCAATCAAGTTATTGGTCAGGGCTTCAGTCATCTGAAGACTACAGTGAAGTCACTGTCAGCTTCCGTGGAGGCTCCCCCCATTCCCAGCAAGTTAGAGCTGGCGGTTGAAGGGGAACCTCAGCTCCTTGCCAATATGGGGTTGCCTGAGTACCTCACAGCATGTCAGCTGCCTTCCCCCAGAATGAATAATCAGGGGAAAATTACCAGGTAGAAACCACAATGTCCTTTATGAACTTACCCCAGAAGTCCCAAAATGTTTTATCCATACATCTCTATGGTTATGTATATCAGCTTTATTCAGTATGGGAGGAGACCACAGACAAGAGTGAGTACCACAAGGCAAGCATCATTAGAAGCATCATAGAGAGTGGCTGTTCCAGACACTTTGTCACATGATAATATAAATAGCATCTATCTTATGCCATGGACAATATCATACTTAAAATGGAAACACTGGAGGACATTCCAATAAAATTGAGAGTAAAATCAACTGCTAGAATCTTATCATTGAGCATGTGCTAGAACCGCTAATCAATGTAAGACACAAAACAGAAATCAGAAGTAAATATACTAAAACAAATTTTGGCAAATCATGTGGTTGTATAAATAGATGGAGAACTCATTTATGCCAATAACAACCACTCAGACGATACCATTTACTATAATAAAAAAAGGGGTTTGGATCAGTTGGTAGAGTGTTGCTCTGCACTCTCTAAGGCCCTGGATTGGATCCCCATGACTGCAAAAATGGGAGAAGGATGTGGCTGCTCACTCTTGCAATGATCCAGAGACAACCAGCCATGGAAAACCCTATGAGAGTGTCTATGAGTCAGACACAACTTGATGACACCTAAGAACAACAATAGTAACAAAAAGCAAGAAATCACCAAATTACCCTTAACAATACTATATTGAAAAGTATAAGAAACTAACAACTGCAGAGGTGCACAATATTCTTTGATGGGCAGATATAATAATGAAATATTAATTGCTTCCAAAATAATATATAAGTGGTTTTGGTTTTAATAGGTATCTCAATAGTCTGCTGCTGTTGTTGTTTGGTTTGGTTTTTCTTTGTCTTAATTTTACCTAATAGTGGGGACTGAATCAAAGACTTCAAGTACATTAGGGAAGTGTTCAGCTACTGTTACATCTCCAGCCCCCAACAGCCATTTAAAGATTATTTAAAGTTATGATAGGTTAATGAATAGGTAAAATAGCTAAATGGATTTCTTTTAAATGAAGAAGAAGGTAAAGTAAGTCATATTATCAGATGCTAAAATACATTTTAGAAATATAGCTGCCATGCTAGGTATGGAGGCAAAAACAAAGAGATAAATCAGTGTAATATAACAAATAGTCCAGGAGTAACCTAACATAGCATGAATTTAAAGTAATAATGTAAATCTCCAGAGCAGTTTAATATTTATGTAAGAATTCCAAATAACATCACAAATTGGAGAGGAAACAAAAGCTTGTTTAAAATATGATAATGGATTCATTTGTTAGAGATATGAAAAAATTGAGCTGACCTAGGGAACAGTGAGTGCTAGGAATGGAAAATCTCCATTCTGGGAATTGAGTAAGAGTAAATTTCAAAGATACAGCATCCCCACTTGGCCATTCTTACTGGTGTAAGGTGAAATCTCAGAGTTGTTTTAATTTGCATTTCCCTAATGGCTAGGGATGTTGAGCATTTTTTCATGTGTTTCATGGCTTTATGGACCTCTTCATTTGAGAACTGTCTACTCAGTTCCTTTGCCCATTTGTGTATTGGGTTGTTTGTTTTTTGGGGGAGTTTTTTTCTTGAGTTCTTTATAAATTCTAGTAATTAGACCTTTATCTGATGTATAAAATGCGAAGATTTTTTCCCATTCCATGGGGGTTTCCTTGACTCTGTTAATTGTTTCTTTTTCTAGCTCTTGTTTTCTATGTTATTCTGCCTCTTCTGCTCCATATTTTGTGTCTTTTTTTAACTTTGTCAAAGCATAAAATACAACAAAATAAATAGCTTCACTAAGAAGGATAATTAGAATTAAAATGTTTCCATCTTGACTTGTGAACAAACTGTAAGACGGTTTGTTTTCCTTTTGCCCACAGGCAGGCACATCAGTTAAGATTAATATTATTTACATGGAGAAAGA
The DNA here is from genome assembly GCA_007922755.1 of Pedetes capensis. Classification (NCBI taxonomy): domain Eukaryota; kingdom Metazoa; phylum Chordata; class Mammalia; order Rodentia; family Pedetidae; genus Pedetes; species Pedetes capensis. Next base: position 71,223 of record VMDO01008412.1, read on the forward strand.
ATCTAATTAGAAAGCCCTCGGGGCTTTGGGCTGAGATTGATAGTCCTTCTCAATTTTGAGCAGTCCTCTTCATTGCCAGAGGAGGCTTTGGCAGTGAAGGTTGGCACAATAGACAATTTTATGTGTCAGTATTTTCAGTCATTGATTCTTTTTAAGTATCAAATTATTCTAGTCAGGCATTACAGCCTCTTCTTCCTATGTATAGAAAAACAAAATAATAACCCCAAATCAAATATACATAAAAACCTGCATTGGATCCTTCTCTCAATAAACAATTTATTGAGCATTAATTGGACTTTGTGTTGGGTCCTGCTAGAAAACATGCAGCAAGCAACTCTGACTAGCAATACTCTGAAATCCTCTGATTGATTTGAGGCAATGATTCAAAATCTGCAGAAGCTAAGTCTCCCTGTCTTCCAGAATAGGATACACACTGCTTATCATTGATTCATAGGAGCCCCCTGAGCTGCTTAGTTTTATGGACAGTAATATGGGATAGAACACCCTCCTGAGGAAGGACTAAATAAAGCTTATGATAAAGACATTGGTAATTCCTTACTGGAATTGAAGTTGGATGAAATGAAAATTCATCAAAATCTTTCAGGCAGAACCAAAACTATTCCCATTAACTTTTAAATTAAATTGGTGCCTGGAGATAAGCTATCTTTCCTTGGTACTCTTCATTAGAAATGAGAGAGAAACTCTGCCAGTAATTAGGGATAATTGCTTATACTGAGTGCAATTATATCTGTTAAATTATCTTCACTCCAACAAATACACCTATGGAAAACCCTTCTTTATGTTATTCATCAGACACTAATACCCAAATTGCAGACTTAATAGCTCAAAAGAAAAAAAATAAACAAAAACCTGGCATCCTGAGGCTTAGCTTTGCTAAACTTAAAACTTACAGCTTATAGCTAATATACACAGGAGATTTTTCTTTAACTTATTTACTTGGGAAATATTTGTTCTATGAGACTTTGGTACTCTGGATATAGTTTTGAAATTTTTTTCTGTTTTCTGCCTTCATCTTAGCAATATTTGCATTTATAAAACAATTTCATATAAATATAACCAAATTCTTTTTCCTATATATGAGTAGTTGCTATATATCTTAACCTCTTTTTAATTAAGGACAAAAACTACAGCTTGAATTATAAGATAATAAAATGTGAAGTAACCTTTCAGTAACTTAGTGTATGCAGAATAATGAGCAAATGTTTTATACTTTTTAAAAAGTGACCCCTGAAGTCCACTTAAATCAACATGGAAAATGCTTCCCTGAATTTCTGATTAATGCTTCACTTATCTCTGGAGACAAAGATATGAGTGTTTAATAAAAAAGACAGAAAACTCATATATCCTTAAGGTTCTGGCATCTTAGCATTTTCGAATGCTAAGATTAATCTCAGGATTAATGGTGGAGAAGATTTGTAAGGCAGTTTTAGCTCACACATTTTGCAGCACTGAGTTAAAGAGAGAACCCAATCTCTAAAATGTGAGAAAGGAGTCAGAAACACAGAGGTCATAAATTCACGGGGGCCCATGTACTCAATTTGCAGACTGTCCTGACATCTGAGATTTTCTCAACACTGGCCTGGATTTATTGGCTTATTGGAATTTCACAGTTGGAGCATAAATTATGGCACAATCAGGCAATACCAGTTATGCATTTTGTATCCATTCATCAAACTTTAAGTATCACTGCAAAACTGAAAGGACTGCCATCAGCCCTGCTAGCCCAGAGCTGTGTGGCAGCAGAGGACTTGCCTTTGCACACACAGCACTGTCCTTTTCTTGTACACTCCATAACCACAGCAGCCATGAAGTTAAAATCATGGATTTTAATCTTCACCTCTCCTACCACAGGTCTATGATGCACGAGTGTTCCAAGATATTGATTAACCAGCTCAAGCGTCTGAGAATGCACAACAAGTTACCAAAAAAGGGAGGTAAAAAATTTTAGAGGGGTTTCTGTTACAAAGTTGGATGAAGAATTTATTCAAACTGACAAATGCTTAAAATAGATGTTGAGTGTAGGATGATAATGGCAGTCAGATAGATCTCTCTTAAATGTTCTATTTTTGTCTTGGAAAGACTTGCTCGATAGAGCTGTGCTACAAGCATGGAAAATCTCTTGGGCTCCTCCAATTACACTATAATCTTGGTCCAGTCACATGTCACTGGTGCCTGGATTTGGGCCACCATGTCCTTCTTACCTCCAGTTTCTCATTAATGTGGACATCCTACAGCTTGCTGCCAGGAAAATCTTTTTAAAATGTTCTCTATTAGCTGGGCACATTGGTGCATGCCTGTAATCTCAGCTACTTGGGAGGTTGAGGCAAGAGGATGATGAGTTTGAGGCCAGAGACAGCCTGCAAAATGTGCAGGTAGTATCATTTTGCTGGTGTTTTCCTCTGTTTTATTTTAGATGCCTGGAGCTAGTGGGCAATCACTAATTTGCAGGGTTAGATTAGATTGCAGAGCGAAAATTCCATTTAGATAAATGTTCCATGTTTTCTCTTAAGCTTGAATCTTCCCCAAAATTAGCACCGGGATTTTCTCCAACTTTCAGTTGCACTGAGTAATAAAAACTTCGCTTTAGAATGTATACTGTGAGGTGCTATGGGAAAGTTTCCTGATAATGGAGGTTTTTTTGTTTTATTCATTCAAGTCATTAAAGAAGTAGATAATGCTTCATTTTCTAATCCAACATATTTCTTCAATTAATCAGAAAGCCTTTAATAATATCCTTTGTGGTTAGTGGAAGAGAAGGAAGGGAAAGATATTCTTCAGTATTAATCAAGAAGCATGTTATTGGCTATCATGGGCTCTTAGGTAGGGCTAGGGGCAGAATCAGATAGTAGAGAGACTTTGGAAAGCTGCCAGGAAATAGTTAATACTCGTCAGTTTTAAGAAGAAGATTCCAGATCCAGAAACCAAAATTGAGCTGTAGAAAGCAACTAAAGTGTAAAGGTAGAAACCTCCCTTGGGTTTGCCCAGCCCATGACTAAGATTCATGCACAGACCCTCATTGTTTGTCTAAATATTTGCAAGCTATAATAAATCAAGCTAATGAACTATTAAATAAGAGATGCTTTATCGCTCCTCCCTTATCAAATACACCTCACTAATGATTTAGTAGGCCAAGTTTGAATGTGAAATTCTCAAATTCTATACTAACATGGGGGAATGCAGACAGAGCAGGTGCAGGTTTTAGGCACCCGAAGGTTTTCCCTGCTCTCTCACAGTCAGCTCAATCCAGAGGGATAAAAGAACTTGCCCATGTGCCGGGGGATGTTCCAACCCTCATATCCAGACACCAGCCACATCCCCTGCTAACAGCCACCTGTTGGCTGCTGGGTCTACAGAAGCACACATGAGTCATATCTGCCTCAGGACAACAGGCTTGGAGAGGAAGCCCACATATGCTTTGAAAGAAGGCTTGAGGCTGTTTGACATGGGATTCTAGGTGTGGAGTTCCTGGAGCATGGTATGGAAGGAAGTTATGTCTCCTTGACCTTGAGTTCTTCTTGTCTTATGGGGTTGGGCACAGCCTAAGGAAGGTTAAAATGGGCTGGGCCCAGCACTGGGGTCCTTCTTGCCCAAATTTAGTGGCAGCATTGAGGAATACCTGTCAGCTAGAAAAACCCAAGTGAGTCAAAGGACCTGAGCATCAAGGTGGAAGGTAGAGGTCCCAGGTAAGCCAACTGGAAGATACTTAACCTGATACTGATCACCTCTAGTGTTCACCTCTTATTGCTCACATTCAGCTCTATTCCAATTACTCCTCTGTCTGGATAATGTGTATCACAGCTTTTAGAAACCTTCACTCATTCCTTATCTCCTTAACCCTGTCTCTTGCAAAGTCCTTACCAATTCTCCCATTGGAAGGTACCATTCATCACATTTCCTTAGCAAGGCCTCAAGGACATATGCTGGAAAGAACTGACCTGCAAGGAATGAAGCAACAATATGTCAGCCAATGAGAAATCTATAGGACATATCTGTTTCTCCAGAGAGACTCTGAAATTACTAAGGGTGGGGAAGAACTCTAAAATGGATTATATTCCTATAGACATGTGGGAAGGAGCCTCCATAAATGTTAGTTTGGAATTAAAGGGAAGGATCCTATATCAATTGCTAGGACAACAGGAACCTTTGTACACTACTTGTTGTTGGGGTCCGCTCCAGCCCAGCAAAGAATCATAGAGTCACTTCAACACCAGTTTGCTCGGGGACACTTGGGAGTGAGCAAGAGCTTGTTGGTGGCACCAAGAAAGACCTTAGGAGCCTTCAGTAACAAACAGCAACCTTTATTTAATAGTACCTATAACTTGGGAGTACAAATGCTACTAGAGAACAGCCGGTGTTGATGGAGTCCAATGATCTTGCCTCTTGCCAGTCATCTTCTTCTCTCACCTCTTCCCTGGGTTGGGGGGATTGAGAGCTCTTCTTGTCTTACTTGAGGTCTTTGTTCTTGACTCTTGGAGTCTTGTTTCTCAGTGGCTTGATTGAAGGCCTGGATGATTGAAGAGGAAATTGTCTCTGGTCACGAAGTCAGGTGTGGGGTGCGATGATCAGGGTCAACAAGGTCAAGGTGAAGGAGGAGATGAAAGGACCCTTGGGGTAGTCAGTGATCGGGTTATATAGTCTCTAGGTGGGGGCATGGACTAGGGCATAACCAATCAGAGAGTGGCTTGTGCTGGGAGGGGCAGTTATCCATATGAGGGTTTGGAAAAGTACAATTAAGATAGGTGGGTTAGGTGCGGGCTGGACCAATCAGTGAGCATCCCTTCTTAACCAATCAGTTGGCTCTGGGCAGCCAATCAGGTTGAAGGAGGTCAAGCCAAAGCTGGGCTGGTGAGGGGCCATCTTGGATCACTAGATGGGAGGGGTAGGAGTAAAATAGGTGAAGGGTGAAAAAGTAGGTGAAGGGTGAACTGGGACTTGGGTATCCATACTGACACTTAGTGAGTCAAATAGGTCCCAGTCCAGGTACTTGGGTTAAGGGTGACCAGAGGTGGGAGGAGCAGGAACAGGGCAGGATCTAGGCAGGGCCCAGACTTTGGCCTGGACCAAGTGGGCCTCATTCTGGGCACCCTCCCAGTCCACCCAGGGTGTCCAGATAATTCTCTGAAACTCATGAGAGTACAAATGGATCCATCTGTTTTGGAAAGTAGTCTGGTATTATTTAATAAAATGGGACACACAGGTTCTTTATGATCTACCAGTTCCACCCCTAGAATACATCCTACCGCTGTACACACCTGTGTGCAAAGAACCTGCACAAGAGTGCTCCTAGTGGTATTACTAATAAGTGTCTCCAACAGGAACAACTCTAATCCTGCAACAAGGGACTGGATAAATAGTGGCATAATTATCAACAAAATACTAATGCAGCAGTACAATGAAGAAGTTACTGCAACATGCCACATGGATACATGTCATAAATATACTACTGAGTGAAAGAAATCAGATACAAAAGAATATACACTATAAATTCAACTTGCAGAAAGTGCAGAAAGAAGCAAAATTAAATTATATTGGCAGAGGTCAGGACAGGGATTATTAACAAAGAGTCACAAAGAATTCGGGAAGACAAACTCAGGTAAAGTAGTGTTATTTTATGTGCATTGTCAGTTTTCATCATGAAAATTTGGACCATCCTTCCTCAATTTTTTTTCTGCAGTAGCAGGAAGGAGTTTGCTCAAAGGAACATGGAATGAATCTTACTTTTTCACCCAAATGTGGATCATATGTTAAAATGGAAATCTGGAAAATAAATACAGTAATCTATGATGGCTTTTAGAAGTTGAAATCAGGCATAATCAAGAAAATTTAGTGTAACTCCATAGTAAGGAATGTTATCTATTTTCCCCTGGTTCTTTTCTTTTGAGTATTGATTGTCTTTCCTGGTGAGTTTAATTTTATTGTTAAAGTTTTCAAAATATGAATCTGGATCTCTGGGAAAAGAGAACAGACAAGAAAAATGAGATGCCCAGCCTGCTTCTTGCTATATCTGCCTCCCCATAACATGTAATTTTGATAAATAAAACTAACAACTTCAACCTAGATTTGAAACTAATGGAAGGCCCTTTTGAAAGTCAGGATGATTCTCTCTCTTCCCTGTATAGAGATGCAGCAGCAAACACGTGTTACAGAAAAAACAACAACAAAAACCTGTTAAGAGTAGAAAACCAAGAGCCACTTCTCCATGTGGGCTAGAAGAAACTTGGAAGGCATGAAACAAAATTGGCAATTCTGTTGTCATGGAAAAAGGGAGCCTTCAGAGGCTATCAGGAGAAAGGAGGCACACATTTTAAACACTCCAAGGAGAGCCATAATCTGGAGAACCATGTTCCCCATCCACATCTTTGCCTGTAGATGTGAAAGTCCTTTCCCTAAACATTGACATGGAATGGAATGGAATTGGGGGGAAATAAGTGGTTTTCAGGTGGTTTAAGGATTTGGACCAGTGTATATAGTTAGTGATTGTGTGAATTTGATGATAACTAGGCATACAAATAAATGAGAAGCAGTAAGAGGTCTAGACTAAAACACACTTGAACTTTAATTGAATTTCATACTCATTATATTTAGCTGTGTGACCTTGGTTACTTAAGCTTTCTAAGCCTTGGTTTCTTCATCTATAAAATCTGCATGGTATTGCTACCTACATCATAGGATACTTATGAGAATTTAATTATGTAAACCTTAAAAGCACTCAGTGCAAATGCCTGCACATGACTAGTATTCAATACATATTTGTTGTTTACTGGATCATGAAATATTTAACAGATAGTATCAGTCTTTTATTTTCTTTTGTGGTGAGGTCCCACTATATTGTCCAAGCTGGCCTCGACTTTTGATTCCAGCAATCCTCCTCCCTCAGCCTCCTGAGTATCTGGTACTATAGTCACTATATATAGTCATTATAGCTACTGTAGTTACTATGCCTACTGGGCATCATTAGTCTTAAAGGCAAAACTTGCCAACGCATAAATGTAAGTGGATAGCGCTGAAATTGTTTTGCACCCAATCTTCTCATAATACTAGCAAGGTATCCACTCAGCAAAGGGAATAGTCTCCTTAAAGATGCACTCAGCTAGGAAGCAGCTTTGCCAGTTCTAGAGACAAAGGTTTCAGCATGCAGAGCTTAGCTCAATAAATCTTTCTGCTATTACTTATCTATTTCTCAGAAAAGAGAGGAAAATTAAAAGTGTGTGGCAAGGTGTCAGACTAAGGGTGGAGTTAACAAAAGGGTAGAGATCAGAAAAGCCTTTGAGGACTCATCTGAAATATATTATTACAAAAATAACACAGTGGCCCCTGTTGACATGAAGGCTCATCACAGCTGGAGAAGAAGAGAAGTAATTGGCATTAAGAATAAGGGATATGAGGAAGTGGGAATGCCTCCCTATGTACCTGATACCCACAGCCTGCCTGTGCTTTGAGGATGAAGTGGCCATGAGACCAGAGGGGTCAGGAGTTGTGAGAAATTAGTCATCTTTCGGTTACTGTAACAAAAACCTGAGATAATAAACTTTAAAAGAGAAGGTTTATTTTGGCTTAGAGATATGGAGTTTTCAGTCTGAGGTCAATTGGCTCCATTGCTTTTGGGCCTGTGGTAGGAGTACCAGGTGGAGCAAAGCCTGTTCACCTCATGGTAGCTGGAAGCAAAAGAGAGAGAGAAAGAGGCTGGGGTCACAATATCCTTTCAAGGGCATACATCCAATGACTAAACTTCCACCCAGTAGGCTCCACCCCTTAAAAGTTCCACTACCTCCCATTAGTGCCTCAGGCTGGCTACCATGTTGTTAACACACAGGCCTTTAAAGGATACTTAAGATCCAAACTATAAGATAGTCATTCATTGTCCCTCTCTATTGATCCCACTCATAAAGACCCCTTCCTGATGATACTTCTTGGAGAGAAGTATATTTCTGTCATAATAACATAAGGCTTGGCCATCTACCTGGCTTTAACCCAACGAAAATGAATAGAGGTAATGTTACCATGTCCAAACATAAGTAGCAAGAGCTATCATTTGATTTAGCATTTTCTTTTCTCATATAGCCTGTATCCCAGAATGAAGAAAGCACATATAACAAAGAGCTGAGCCACAGCTGGACCCACCACTGATGTATAACCCAAGTGAAAAGCAAACTTTTCTTCTGAAAAATCTCTGAGGTTTGAAGGTGATTTGTTATCTCAAGGTATAACATAACTCAGGTGTGGTAAGCTGCATTTGTGAAGGGCCAAATAGTAACTATTTTTGGTCCAATAGGCCACATACACTCTCTAGCACATGTACTTCTTTCTATTTGTTGTTCATTTCAAACAGCTCTTTAAAATGTAAAATCTAATCTTATTTTAGGCTTCATCCAAAAAAATATTGTGGGGCTCGCTGTAGTTTGCCAACCACTGACCTACCTCATTGTGATTGATAAGCCATGTAAGTAGCATTATTATACAGATAAGTACAGATAGAAGAGATACTAGGCTAGATTGTGGTGATTTGATTGTTCAGACAGTAGTTGTGGTCATTAGACAAGATGAGATTTCTGAAAGTGATTTCATGGAGTGATATATGCAAGGCCCAACACATTATTGCTATCACGTATTTTGTTTGCTTTTCTTTTTTGGATTCCTCAAGGGGTAAAGTGAGATTATTCATTAGAGGGCTATGTTCTCTTTTAACATAGATCTTGTTGTTGTTGTTGTTGTTGTTGTTGTTGTTGTTAGGTGCCCTTGAGTTGGTGTCCAACTCATATGATCCTATGCACAACCACAAAATACCATTGTCAGTGCTTCTCTGCTCTTCATAGGGTTTTTAATGGCAGATTGGTTTTTGGGAGTGGGTTGCCAGGTTTGTCTCCCAAGCCTACAGCACCTGGTGTTCCCAGGCAGTCTCCCATCCAAGTACTAACCAGGCCTGACCCTGCTTAGTTTCCCACATGGATTGGACGCCACAGCAGTATGGCTACAGGCAAAGTAGATCTTATCTGCTATAAATTTCCTTCTGAGCATACCTTTCACTGTATCCTGTATGTTTTGGTATGTTGTGGTTTATTTTCATTGGTCTCAAAGTATTTTATAATTTCCCTTGTGATTTTTTGTTCATCAGTTAAGACTTTTTTTTCAGAGCTGAAGATCAAACCAAGGACCTTGTTCATGCCACGCAAATGCTCTAAGATGATATTGCTTTATTTCCACATATTTGTGAATTTTCTATTTTCCTTCTGTTATTGATTTTTGGTGTTATTCCATTATGGTTAAAGAAGATTTTTTGTATGATAATCAATTTTTAAAAATTTATTGAGACTTGTGTTGAAGCTTAGTATTTGGTCCCTCTTGAAGTATGTTTTTTGTGCACTTGAGAAAATTGAATATTTTGCTGTTATTGGATGGAGTGTTCTATGCATGTCTGTGGGGTCTGATTGGTTTATACTATTCTATTTCCTCAATCATCTTCTCTATAAGGGTCATATACAATATTGAAGGCAGAATATTGAAGTCTCCAACTATTACTGTACAACAATTGGTTCAATATTATTCAACTTAATATTTGGTTCATATATTCTTAAGGCTATATTAGTCAGTGTAAATATGTTTGTAATTATTACATCTTATTGATGAAGTGGGAGAAGGACCTGACAACCCACTCCCAAAAGTCAATCTGCCATTGAAAACTCTACGAATAGCAGAGTTCGCCTGTTGTATGTAGGGTCACTGTGTGGCCAGATAATATGTAGCAGGGTCAGATTCTCTCTAGGGAGTGCTCCCGCCACCTCCTACACCATACTTTTCCTGCCACTATAGAGTGAAACCCTCTGAAACCCTTAGCCAAATAAATCTTTCTTTCCTTAAGTTGTTTCTGTCAGGCATTCTGTCATAGCAACATAAAAGTAACTAACACACCTGTTATAGACAATGTCCTATGAAAACAAAGTAAGCAAAATAATATTAAATCATTTAAAATTTAAAATACTCATGCTCACAGATAAGTAGATACAAACATACTAAAGGCTGAATAAAATCTATTCATAAGAAATCCTATAAATGATTTACTTTAGATAATTAAAAATCTTTCTAATTCTTTAAAAATTAACCAATGTCCCCACTTTTCTTATAATAGTTTTTAGAGGACAGCATAGATTTGTGGTTAAAATCTTGCCTGGTCCCAACCACTCAGTATCTTTACATACTTGAATATATTATTTATACTGTTTAGGCAGCAGTTTATTCCTAAGAAAATGGGAATAGCAATTGTACTAGTTTTATATTTCTGCATAACAAATCATCACAAACTAGTACTTTAAAACAATAAATTGCATAGATGGAACTGAAAAACATTACCTTAGGTGATATTAACCAGAGACAGAAACACAAATACTGCATAAACTCATTCTTATATGGCAGCTAAAAAGGTCGATTTTATAGAAGTAGAAAAAGGATAGTGGTTACTAGAGTTTATGAAGGGTTGGAGGGAGGAAGGATGGATACTCAGTAGCAAAATACAGTGCTATATTACAGAGCCCTACAGTGAATACAGTGTTCAACAAAATACAGTGTTCTACAGCACAATAGAGTGACTGTTCACAAGAATTTACTATATATTTTATCAAGAACTAGAAAAGAGATGTTCAAAGGCTTCTAATACCAAGAAATTATAAATATTTAAGGAGATGGAAATGCTAATTACCCAGATGTGATTAATACATGTTGTATGTTGTTGTTGTTAGGTGCCGTCGAGTCGTGTCCGACTCATAGCGACCCTCATAGGGTTTTCAATGGCTGACTGTTTCAGGATTGCCTTCTCCCATTTTTTCAGTGCTGGGAATCAAACTCGGGACCTCAGAGACTGCAGTGCAGTGCTCTACCAACTAAGCTAAATCCCAGCCCCATAGCGACCCTCATAGGGTTTTCAATGGCTGACTGTTTCGGGATTGCCTTGGGAGTGGATTGCCAGACCCTTCTCCCATTTTTGCGGTGCTGGGAAATGAACTCAGGACTTCAGAGACTGCAGTGCAGCGCTCTACCAACTGAGCTAAATCCCAGCACACGTGTTGTATGCATGTATTGAATTATCACACTATTCCCCATATATGTGTATGATTATTATATATCAATTTAATTTTTGAATAAAAAACTATATGTTTATTTTCTCACAGATTCTGTGGATCACAAGTCTGGACATTACTTAACCTGTGCTCATCTTGTGGTTTTACCATAACATGTAGTGAAGGGATAGGCCAGAGCTGTCATCTCCTCTGAGGGTCAAATGGGAGAGCATCCACTTTTGTTAGCAAAATTCAGTCACTTGCAGTGGTAGAACTAGAGACATCAGTTCTTTTGCTATCAGAGACTCCCCTCTGTTCCTAAACCTACATTGTTATTTGTTGTTAGGTGCCCTCAAGTTGGTGTCCAACTCATAATGACCCTAAGTACAACAGGTGAAACACTATTGTTAGTGCATCTCTGCTATTCATAGGGTTTTCAATGGCTCATTGTTTTTTGGGAGTGGGTCATCGAGTCCTTCTTCCAAGCCTACAGCACTTGGTGTTCCCCAGTGGTCTCCCATCCAAGTACTAACCAGGCCCGACCCTGCTTAGCTTCAGAGATCTGATGGGATCAGATGCCACAATGGTACCATTGCACAGGCAGCGTGTATGGCTGCTTCCTCCTTCAAAGCCAGGAAAGGAGAGAGAAGATGCATCATGCTGGGCACCAAAGTCTTACATCTCATAATCGCATACAAAAAAATCACATAAATCCCATCAACTTTCCAATGTTTAGCTGATAAGAAGCAAGTCAGATGTGCCACTCACACTCTAAGAGATTGGATCATACAACATAGGGATAACGAGAACCACCTGCAGGAGTCTGTCTGCCACATCAGTGATCACTACTGAGGGTTTAGGCATGTCAACTACAAATACCCCAATCTCCCTGCATGTATTCCAAACCAGTTTCTTATTTTACCAGACATTATAGTTAGAAATGTTGAAAGTAAAATATCTTGGTAACTGACAAACTTAGACTTGACTCTTCTGTAACTCCCACTACCACCATTCATAAATTTTTCCAGAAACAAACATGGACATGGGAAAGCCAGTTTGGCTGGCACTGGCTACTTCAAGAAGGGCAGAGCAAGAAACGATAGATTGTCACAGTACAGACCACTATGAAAAAAGACCAAACAGGGATCCAGCATTTTGGTCCTTCAACTCATCAGGCTTACCAACTAGGCCAAAGTTACTTGGGCTGAAGCTCTCCCACCAAGAATGAGATCATTTTCCGGAACACTTCTGCTAATATCTTCATGAGTTTTGTTTTCCTAATAGCAACTGTTGCTCATTTGTACATCTGCCTCAGATCACTGGCAAACAGTTCCACTTTTGTCCTGAATTGAGTCAACTGCAAGGTCACCCTATAATCTAGACTAAAAATAAACATTTTTCTTTTTGATTTCTTATTTTGCATAGTTTTAGTAAGTAGTTTAAATCAAATTCCTGAATAAATTAGAGGCCTATTCAACTGCTTTGGCATGAGTTTGTACTGATTGAAATAAATGTAGGGTCTGTGTGGGAGGAAGAAAATTGAAGAAATAATACCTGAACATTTTCTAAATTTGATAAACAATCTACCCACAAATCCAATAACCTTAGTGAGTGTCAACCAGAAGAAGCACAAAGAAAAATACAGTTAGGCACACTATAACTAGATTGCTGAAAACTTATGATAAAGAAAAAACCTTAAAAGTAGCCAAAGAAAACATTACATTTAGAGGAAGAAAGATAAGAACGATAGCAGACTTCTCTTCAAAGATGAGACAGGCCACAAGAAAGTGAGATGATATCTTCAAAGTGTTGAAAGAAAAATAAAGAAATCTGTCAAGCTATAACCATAGCTAGGAAAAATACATTTCAAAAATGAGAGAAGAAACAAAGACTTCATTAACAAGCAGAACTGAGAGAATTCATCAGAGGAATGAATTAAAAGAAATG